>VCJN01002355.1:0-32514 GCA_006384855.1 Tetraselmis striata | reverse complement strand
CTGCGGGCTCACCAGCACCGCCACCTCAGTCATGCGGCCCTGCATCCCGCAGCCCGCCGCCGTCAGCCAGATCAGAGGTATCCAGAAGCCAGTGCTGGGGTTGTTGCGGCATGACCGCATAGTTTTCAGCGGCTGCCGTCCACAGCTTGTAATGCATCCCTTTCCGCCGATTCCGCTGTATGCGCTGTCTTGGCGCCGCGCTGCCCCGGCCGCCGCGCCTTGGCGCCGCGCTGCCCGGCCGCCGCCTGGCGCCGGCCCGCCGCCGCCTTGGCGCCGCGCGGGGTATCGAGTCCTCCCCTCCCTAGTGAGCGCGTCCACCTGCGCCTTGCGCTCGGGGCCGTCCTCCTCCGTCACCACATTCTGCAACCCCCACCGCGTGACGAACCACGCAGCTCCTTGCATGCGCTTGTACATGTGCCCAAGCACCGCCTGGGGACGCGAAGCTCCTTCTCGGTCATGATCGCCTTCACCCGGGCCTCCTCGAGCAGCGGACCGGCGTTAAGAATGGAAAACGTTTCCATGTGGTGCAAGCAGTCCTCCATGACCCAGCCGGACTGCACCGTCACCTTGCCTGACCCTGCAGTCATGGAGGGGAATGCCGTCACGCCCACGCCCACGCCCACGCTCACGCCCGGGGGGGGGGGGGGGGTTACCTTTCGATTCTTGGACACTGCAAACGAAGGGCGCAACCCGCGTTCAAAGTTGCTGGGTATCGGGACTAAAGCCTGGCGCCGGTCTTCCTGCTTCATAGCTCGGAATCCAATGTGGCCCTGCACGGTGACAAATTTCCTCCAAAAGTCCCTTCCCAAGCCAAAAAAAAACAGGTGGAACGGCGCGAGGGGGAAGAGGTTGATCATGCTGACATAGCCCAGGACCACATGCACATGGCACACGCCATGGCAGCCAGTGTTCTGCTTGGCCTCCGCCAGCCGGGTTGTGTTGAACGCACGCCGGGCAAGGTGCGTGATTCACTGGACAAGTCATCGCCTTGATGGACGGTTACCAAGCGAGCCTCCCCATCCGCATCCACAGGGGGGTGCTCCTGGGCAGCCGCCATAGCCTCCACAACCTGCCACGCCGACCGGGCGGGTGCGTGTGATTCCATACAACCGCAGTTGAGTGGTGCCACCAGCACGCAGGCCGGGCCCACTCACCTCTGAACGCAGAAGGTCCACAATGTCACCGTCCTCGAAAACAGCGCGCCACTGGGTCGCCCCGCCGTAGTCCTCCAACACCCACTCGGTAACGACGCCGGTTATCACGCCGTAGTGCCATACTCCCCGGAACTTCTTGGCGATGAGCTTCATGTAGAAGTCGCCGGGATCGCCTTTCCATATCACGCCCTCATCGCGGGTTCGACGCCCGCCGGCGGCCACGCAGGCGCGTCGATGTCCATACCGTCTTCGCCAACGGGGTCCTCCCCCACGCCCATCACATCGTCCACCTTCGAGCCGCCGTCGTCCGAGACCGGCGCCGGCGGGCCGTTTCCGACGGCTGCAGCTACTCCTGCTGCCGCGCTTGTTGCTGCTGTTGCTGCTGCTGCTGCTGCCGCCCCTGCTGCTGCTGCTTGTGATAAGGCGGCCTTGCGGCGCAACTTAGCCGCACGCTTCAACGAGTGGCTACAGTTCGGGTATTTCCGGAAGTGCCGCTCTCGCGCCGTCCTTTCACTACTACCCGTCACGATGCCGTGGCAGTGCTTGCATGTGTACACGCCATCCTTCGACACACTCGCTATCCATCCCTTTGCCGGCATGCCTGCTGCCGCGCGCGGGGGGCGGGGGGGGGGGGGGGGGTTGAGAGTTGGGGTGGATGTAACCCACCACCGGCAGGCAACACAGATGCGAGTGCGCGGCTGTCCGCGCTTGATTCAACGGTGAGCGGCGGTGACCGTGAGGCGACCCCGTACTTCATGCGCGTGCTGGGGCGTTACACAATCATCAGCAGTTAGGGCGGCTGCATTAAAACGCGCACCTACGAACACCACCTACCGCCTACCACCTACCGTACCACCTACATCCGCCCACACCTCCGCCCGTCGTGCCGCACATCGCGGCACACCGCGGGGTCAGCGGTCAGCGATGTGCGGTCAGCGATGTGCGGCGATGTGCAATGAGTGCGTACATCCGCCTGTACTTAGCCCGGGTGCTCCGCGTCGGCGGGCGACACGCGAGCCCGCGTGCGCATATCAATTTGATGAAATTATGGAAACGAGAAATTCATATAGTACTTTACAGGTCGCGCGCGATAGTCGTCGCTACTGGGTATGAAATCCACGTCCCTCGTCCATCCCGTATCGTCCCCGTATGTCGTCGTTCGTCACCAGTAGGGCACATTTACGTCACATCTGAATCTCACAGTGCGCAGGCAGAGGGACACGCAAAGGGGCAGCGTCTAGCCGGCGCTGACGCAGCATCAGCCCACGCCTTGCTGAAGTTAGGTGCAGACTGTCCTTGGCGATTGGGACGAGGTTGTGCAGCTCGAAGAACGTGTTGATTGCAGACAAGTAGGGTTGCAGCGACTTAGCTGCGATGTGCCCTCGCTCCCCGATCCAGGCAACATACCGAACGACAGTAGCGGTAGTCGCCTCCAGCGGACTGATGTTTTCAGAGTCGTGGCAGAACTCCGCAAACTGAGACAGTCTGCCGGCGTAGCTCTTGAGTGTCTGAGCGCTGAGGGAGCTGGAGAGCATGTCGAGTGTTCGCTGGCCCAGCTCGTCCGAGCCGAACGCGTCCTGCAACCGGGATCGCAGTGACGCAGCCCACGGAGCGACAGCTGCGGGCTCGTCAATTACGTACGTGCGTCGTTTTACCGACAGAGTTCCACCGGTACGACTACTGTTCGCAAAGTACTCGGCAGCAGCGGTTAGGTTCCCGGCGGTTGGCCGGTAGCTGCTGGACGGGTTTGCAGTAGCTTCAGTACGGGTTTGCGGGGCTAGGTTCAGGTAAGAGGGCCGCCCCGCGCGCCCTTCGCGCTCGTAGCGCCTGTCCCGTGCATAACGTACACGCGCAAAACTTGGTCGTTGCGAACCAGTTGTGGCACGTAATGTAACAACCGACGGACGCAGAGATGGGGTGGTAAGAAAAGCGGTTGGTTGAGCCGCCATGTGCAGGTGTGCGGATGGTTGAGCCGCACTCGGCTGTAGTTGTAAGAAGCGCCGCACCGAGGAAGGTCTAAATGCAGTCTGTAAGGTGGGGGGGGGGTCAGGTCCTGACACAAGGCGCTCATCCCGCCGTTGAGCTGCAAGGGTGCGTCTTGCGGCGGTCACCGAAAGGTGGCCTCGCAAAGCTCCAGCAGCTCCGACGAAAGGCGCCCTACACCGTCACTCGTGCTCACCTTCGCGGCCACGTCCACGCCCGCCGCCACGTCCTCGCCCACGCCCGCGATCTGCAGTTGCAGCTGCTACTCGGGCAGTAGCGGTTGCTTTCGCGCTGCTGGCAACGGTCGCCTCGAAGACACGACGCTCGTAGTCCTTCATGAGGTCCCCAAAAATCGCGGAACCCAGATGCTCTGAAGCAGGCTGAAAATGCTGGGCTCGCAGCACGTCCAGAACACCTTGGTCACCGTGCACGCGCTTGATCTCATTGAGCCTCCGCAGGAAAGCCAAACGAAACCGAAACGCCTTGTCGATGGCCTCGGCGTGATTCCGAGCTCTCGCGAGGTAGGGAGTGAAGTCCTGGATAGCGGCAGGGACGTAAGGTAGCAGCTCGTCGAGAGCCACGAAAAGTGCGGCCATGTGGGCCCCGAAACACGACATCCACAAGTACTCCTCCTGGGCCGGCAGACGCCGGTCGTCCTGCTTGAGGTACTCGTTCGTTAGGTCGGTGCTCAGGGGGAAGAGTCCAGGCACTCGGCTGACCGGTCGAACGGCCTCGTAACCAGACTCTGCTCTCTGCAGTAGCTCTAGCACCGCGAGGTAGTCATCCTCGGCACTCACGGATTTTGCTCCGACACGGCCGCTCTGGGCTAGCTCTAGCAAGTCGGGGCGCTCTGCGGCTCCCCCGCCGCCTGTCGGCTGTCCCGCGAAACGCTGCCCGGAGCCGAAGCCATGTGCCCCTTCCCCATCAACAACGCGATCACGAGCCGTCAATTGCGCCACACAACTGTAGCCAAGCAACTCTCGCAGTAATGAAGACTTGGCCCTCATATCTGCGTTCAGTGACTCCAACGTCGGCTCGACGACGGGTTCTTCTCCATCTGGCATGGTAACGCACGGACGTACGGACGAGAATATCACACTCGGGTGGTGAGCCGGGTGTGGTCTTGAACAACCTGGGGTGACCTTGCTCGCAACTGGTTACGAGACAGGTTTTACATCGCTGCGTGGAACGCAGCGAAAACTGGAAGATGGCAGGCTCAACTGTTCTGGCTGCTTTTATGTCTACTCGTGCTGCACCTGAAAAGGGCGCAACAACAGATGCCTAGTTCCCGTACCACTGAGCAACACTTGTAGCTAAAAAGCGGTTAGGTCAAGGAGGGAAACCCCATAAACTAGTTTACATAATACAAACTGAAACAATGTACTTAGTGATATCCGAAGTGCCAGCTGCAAAAATCGATTATGTTGTATTTGCCGGTAGTTTTCTTTCAAGAAAAGACAAATGACCCACAAGACAAGACGTTTTATGTTTTCCCCGTACAGTAAATAATATTTCTATTCTATTTGCCGAATTTCCATTCTACTACGGCTGAGTGCGTACTATTTTTTGCATAATTGGGGGGGGGGGGGGGGGGGGGGGGTTCGCCCCCGGGACAGGACTGGCACCAGTGAAACCTGGCATAAGGGGGCGGCACCACATGGCATGGGGTGTACCTTTCCCTCGTCAATGCGGCGCAGCTCACTCTGGAGGATCCAGATGGCATTGGGGAGGTATTTGATGTCACGATATTCTCCATATTCTATTGAGGGAGGCCGGGCGGGGAGCGGGGGGGGGGTCAGGCAAGTATCATTGGCAAACCAAAGCAGCAAACTGAATTAAATAGAATGGGACATTTAGTAAGTAGGGGTTATACATGCCTTAACCACAAATTCACTTGCACCTTCATTACTGAGATACTCTCGTACCCCCCATGTGCGTCGCCATGCAGTTGATATATCATCATGTACGGGCAGCTTGCATGTGGGCTGGTGGCGTGCGTTTCACCCGCCGTGCATCACAGGCATTGGGCTTAGTTTCATGCAAGAAAGCTTGGGCGCAACTGTCGCTGGTCCATCAAGCGACGACTTCTCCCACCATGCCTCAGCATGTGACTTGCAGACTTGTAATCACAGGACACTTTTTAAAATAACCAGATTGCCTGCCTTAATGGTGAAATGGTGTTGTGGCCTGGGCTGCTACATCCCGTGGCACCATGGCATCACTGCTCTGAGATGAGCGCACCCTCCTCGGGGGACCGGACGCTCGAGTCAAACTCCTCGGCCGGCAAGGGCAGATCCTCCAGCGCCTGGAGCCATTCCGCCGCGGTCAGGCCTTCCGGGAGCGTGGGCGGAGCGTCCAGGACCTCATCCGTGAAGCAGTGCAGGGTGCGGTCCAGCAGCTCCGACACACTCTTGGCGTCCCGCAGCACCTTGTCGATCGTCTGCTTCCAGGCGCGATTGCCGGGCTCGCCGTGGAAGAGGTTGAAGATGGGGATGGTCAGGGTGCGCGTGTTGGGGTTCTCCTTGTGGCCCTCGATGGTGAAGCGGCCCTGGATGGCATCCGCATACTTGGCATACTCCCGCACCACCTGCATGGTGCACCAAAGGGGGTCAATCCACAACAAGGTGCCCATCCTCCAAAACAGAGCATCACACTGTTCAAAGCCACAAGAGATGGAACTCGCGAACCCAGGATGGCGATCCCCTGGCGAAAGTCCAGGACTGCCGTGTGGCCGCGCACTCGATCAGGCGGTCACCTGTCTGCGGCTTTTGGCGGGGTTCTCTCCCGCCCCAAAGATCATTGTATCCGCGACAGCCAAGACCTGACATGTGCGGTCGCAGGGGAGCCGTCAGTGTGCTGGTTTTCCAAGAATCCAAATGTGTTAAGGGTGTGCCATTCGGAGTGAAGGATCGGCCGCCACCTGCCAGGGGTAGTTGTACGCCGCGCGTCCCACCATCACGCCCTCCACCTTCTTGCCCTGGATGGTGGACTGCAGGATGGCGTCCACCTCGCTCGTCGACCCCACGCCGCCGTTGAGGCTGAACGACAGGTGCGGAAAGTCGCGACGGAGGGCAAACACCCATTGGTGCCTGGCGTGCCAACCACACGCGCAGTCGCCCGGGCGCCATAGCAGTTCGTCAGTATGATCGGCAGCTTCCCCGAATGGGACTGAACAGCAGCCCAAGTGGGCAAAACTTTCGAGTGCAACAGTGCACAGCCTTCTGAAACTCACAGGTGTGCAAGGCGGTGCCAAAAGTGCAGCGCTGTGAAGCCGTCGTGGCAAGCGCCATGGACGCCATCGGCGTGCGGTGGCGAAATACGGGTTATGTACATCGACATGACAATTCCGGCAAAGGCGCACCTCAGCGGAGGGACCGTGCGGTTCTGGTGCGGGTTGAGCCCCTGCAGGAAGGCCTTGCGGGCGTGCATGATGAAGTGGGTGACGCCACCCTTCTCCGCCACGACCCGGATGAAGTTGGAGAGCTCCTCGTAGGTGTCGCGGTCGTCCACGCCGAGGCGGCACTTCACAGTCAGCGGCACGCCGTCCAGGACCTGAGGAGGGGCGGCGATCTCAGCCCCCGCCGATGAGGCTGAGGCTGCCCTCTTGCAGCAATGAGGTTGGCCGGTGGTGCTGCAAGAATCAAACTCTCGGCCACCAGGGATGTCTCCATGGCGGGATGCCGGCGTCGCAACGTCGCAGCACGAGACACCTCGCGGAGCCGATGTCGGTTGAGGCACCCATTCAGATGCCTGGGGAGGCGCCCAAGAGATGCTTGGTGAAGGAGGGATCAATGCAAGGTGGTTCCACCAAAAGCTGCGTTATTTGCATCGTTTCTAAGGTCGCGCCAAACTCTGCATCGGTGACCACGGGTTCGCTCCGTCATACCTACCGACCATTTCCTGTGAGCGTCTCAAGCCTCGGCACCTCGTAACCCAACAGAGATTGCTAGCTAGCTAGAGAGGATCCTTCCAGATCCTTTTCTTCGTGAATAAGGAGTGGGTCATCCTTAAGCAGTACGTTGCGCGAGAGGATGTGGTAGTGTATTCTCCCGGCGAGCCGTGCGCGGCATCATTATCTACACATATGCACCTACATTTGCGGCTCTGCTCCGTCCCCTGTCCCCCTTTCCCCTATCCGCCTACTCCGCCAGCTGACAGTGTCCCGCAGAGCGCCGAGCGGACAAAGCCGGGCGGTACCCCTGCCCGCCGGCCCGAGTGCGCTGGAGCTGACCGCCGGAAGCCCCGGTCGCCGTTTGGGTCCAGGCGGATCCACATGCGGTGGCAAAGCGGCTCGATGGTGTCGTCGGAGCAGGAGGCTAGGGCCAGGATGGAGGAAACGGCGCGCCGGCGTTGTCTGGTCATGGTGTTGATAGCGATGGTGATGGTGATGGGGTTGCCTGGTGATGGTGATGGTAGACCGGCCACGAGGTGTCCACCATTGACATCAGAGGTAAACAACGGAAGGGACACCTCGAAGTCTCCCATCAAGGGGTCTAACCTCCCCCTCCAGGGGGTGTCTCAAGGAGGAGTGCGGCAAGCCAGAGCCAGAGCCAGCGGTGCGGCGGGCCAGAAGAGCCCAGCTTCACGTTGAGCACTGCGTGGCCGCGAGGTGGGCACGGCACTGCCGGGCGCCCATGAGCCCGGCGGCGCCTCCAGGTGGGCAGCGCATGTGCCGCACCGTGTTCAGTATCACCTGCGAAAAGGGGAGCAGGGTGGCGCGAGTCAGACACCTGCATCGGGATGTACATACTTGAGGGACGAGGAAGCACCCACATCGAGTGTCTCTTGCCTTGGACCAAAGTAAGGAAACTGGCCCACAGAGGCGTTCAGAGTGTTGAGTCGGAACCTATTTATTTTTTTATTTGGCTTTAGAAGGTCCACTAGAGGGCTGAGGTTGTATTCACGCCCATAATTCAGGCTGTATTCATCCTGAATTCAGCAGGAATTCCCAGATGTAGCGCCTCTTGGAAAACGCAAATGTGGCGGGGTGGGCGCCATTGCAATTCAGGCCGACCAGAATTCAGGATAAAGCAGGGTGGATTCAGCCTTAATTTAGTTGAATTCTGGTCAATTCATATAAAATCCAGTGAATTCAGCTTGGATTTCAAGGCCAAGCCAGTTTTAGTTGGTATTGCGCTGGACATGAATTCAGTGGCCTTTCTGTATTATGGTCATTTGGAACCCCCCCCCCCCCCCCCCCGCCATCCTCCTCCCGCTCCGTGGCAGCCTCAGCGCCCACCTGCATGGCGGCGTCATAGGTGGAGTCGCTGAAGTGGATGCCGTCCTCTGTGCACGACTGCCCGCACGCGCCCGTCAGCCGCGTCACGTCCACCATCGCCAGCGGCGCCGCGGCCAGGATGTCGGAGGACGCGATGGCCGTGTTGTACGCGTCCACGTTCGCCAGCGTCATCTGCTGCCGCTTCTGCTCCGTGCGCAGCTTGGCGGTCACGATGTGCGTGACGGAGAACCAAAACATGTTGGCAGGGCGCACCCTCTGCGGTGTTGTGGGGGGGGGGGGGGGAGGGGAGGGGGGGGGGGGGAGGTTAATCCCCCGAAATAACGGATTCAATCTACTCTAACCCTTAATCTTTGTGTGGAATACTTTGTGCATTGGGTTTCGTCGCATGGAGCAGACGCGGGGCTGGTGGCGGGCAATCCCTCGGCTGAGCCCATGCGGAAAGTGAGCAGCGTCAGCATGAGAGGAGTGTTTAGGGGAACTTGAGGCGGGAGGGAATAACGAGTGGGGTTTGGGGGTTTGGGGCTAAATGCATAAACTTAAACCTGAAATCTGACCACTTAAACCCTTCCATGAGGAATAGGGCATTGATAGGGTTTCATCAGTCCATTGGATGCGAGGCAACTGCTGG
Source organism: Tetraselmis striata (assembly GCA_006384855.1). Classification (NCBI taxonomy): domain Eukaryota; kingdom Viridiplantae; phylum Chlorophyta; class Chlorodendrophyceae; order Chlorodendrales; family Chlorodendraceae; genus Tetraselmis; species Tetraselmis striata. The sequence goes on along the minus strand of VCJN01002355.1, from coordinate 23,510 downwards.
CCAAACGGCAGAGCACATTTGGACAGTGTGGAGAGGAGAGGGGGGGGGGGGGGGGGGGGGGGCACCTGGGAGTGCAGGCGCCGCAGCGCGTCCGCCAGTCGAGTGAGGCGCTGGCTGTAGTCGGCCGGCGCGCCGACATGCAGCATGTGCCACAGCGCGGTGCCCATGACCAGCACGTCCGGGACCTGCTGCGCCCCCACCCACTGCTCCACAAGCGCCGTGACGTTGTCGGCGTACGGCGCCCAGAAGAAGGAGGCCCGGATGCCGCAGGGCAGCGTGTACTCGAAGTCCTGGTGTCCAAACACCACCTGCTGCGAGCTGTCGCTCGCGAGGCGGCGCAGCAGGGCGCCAAACGCGAGGCGGGTGACCGAGTCGCCGGCCACCGCCACCCACTGCCTCCCCAGCATCGAGCGCGCCTCCTGCTGCCCGATGTGCCCCGCGGCGCAGGGGCCGCGCGCCGCTGCGGTTGACCATCTCCAGTGCCGGCCGCCCCCCGAGGCGGCGCTGTCACACGTGGCGTACGCCGCCCTGTGGCGCGGCCCTCTGCAGGGGACCGGGGAGGGTACCGGGACCAGGGACAGGTCCGCATACGCCTCCACGCAGGAGAGGCCGGGGAAGGTGGGCGATGGCGGCAGCTGGACCGCCTTGAGGGGTCCACCCCAGCTCGGACTAGAGCCACCGAGCGCCAAGATGACTACTGCTGCGGCAGTTAGCAGGCAAGAGAGCCAGAGCACCAGCAGGGCAGGCGGACACCAGCAGGGCGCGGCGCGCGGCGGCTGGTATCCTCCAGCGTGCTCCGCGGCCGCCGCCGCGCCGCTGCCCTTCCCGGGCATGAGGTGCGGGAGGCGCGGGGCGCAGCCTCGTTGGGACAACGACGCGTTGGAGATAGCGTGCGCCGGGGCTCAGCGCGGGGCGACGACAACCAGACGGGGGTGGCCAGCAGACGGCACCCCGGGTTAAGAGACGCGGACCAGGGCGGCACTTTGCTCACGGGCACAGCAGGCCATGGACGCTCGAACCGCCGACACTTTGGACACTTTGGCCATATGGACACTTTGGCCGATCCTCGCGTCAGGTGAGCTTTGGCTGGCGCTGAATTTCGCGCCCCGGGCTGCGCCTGCGGTAGTAGGTGCGCGCCAGTGATAGACGGCGGCAGTCGGCTGCGTTGTGGCCTGCCGAGTCGACAGTCGGCTTTGGGCGCCCAAGTGGCTGCGTCGCCCCAGTGAAAGTGGAATGCCACGGCAAGGCTGCGACTCTTGGCAAGGCAAGGACTCGTGCCGACTGCAATAAGGATCGCCTGGAGTCGTCGGGTCCGGTTGCGATTCGCCGCTGCGGAACGCGGCGCGCCGGCTGATGACTACGACCGGATGGAAGTCGGAGCGCGCGTCGCGCGCGCGAGCGACTAGCAGCGCACGAACTCGTACCAGGCTCGTACTGGTGCTGGCGCTAGTAGTAGTATATACGACAGCATATGGTGCTTTCCGATATCGCCTTCTGCTGCTAGCTCATGTAATTATCTTTACAGCATATGGTGCTGCTTCCACCGCGCAATGGCTGTGGTGGACGGTTCCTATTGCCTTTTCGGGTGGTTTCCTTATCGCCTTTTGCAGGTAGTTCATGTAACTAGTATATACGACATACCAGTACTGTAGGACAAGGAAGGACTACTCTGTTTTGCTGGCAACCTTGCATAGTTGCTTTATTTAGTTCTGTTTGTGGTGCGCATACGTAAAAATGCACCACGAAGGACTACCTTCCCTCGACGCTACCCCGTGTATAGAGGTAATTTATTACTAACCCATCAACTAGTGGTAAGTAAAGTTCGCCCCGGGACATCGGCCGAAGCCACCCCAGCACTTGACCTCTTGCGCCAACTGCAGTCGTAGGTCTCGCATAGCCCGTAGACCATTGCCTCATTCGAACCCGAAGGGCTAATCCATCAACCGGGAAACCCTGGACACACCGAGACGATATTGCCTAAAATACATTGGCCAGGAGTCGAACCCAGGACCTCTCGCGCACGAGACGACCGCTCAACCGAGCGGACATGGGATGTTGCAACTAGTAGTGGTACCCGTACGAAGAGTCGACGAGTGCAAGCGGTCGGTGTAGTAAGGAATAGTCGACGTCGACGTCGACGTCGTACCGGTAGTCGACGTAGAAGTCTTAGTGGTCGTAGTGGTATGTAGTAGTGGTAGTAGTAGTCGTAGTAGTCGCGTCGTGGGGATGCGAGCCTGCGAGTACCCTGTACATTATAATCGGCCGTGGAAAGAAATGGACCCCGGTTTCTCTGACGATGTGTATGAGATCTTTGAAATCAGTGTTGGCAAGAGCTCAAGCCGAAAGAAATCGCTTCAAAGATCAAGACGATATGCCAAAAACGGAATTCAACATAGCCGAGCGATCGGCATTCAAGCTACAACCACAATTTATGTGCGATAAGCCAATATTCAAACAGATTATCGACCCTGTCTCATATTGGCCGTTTTTGGCGATTACATGGTTCGTTGGATATGGCAAGACATCGCTCATGATTTTTCTTTTACATGAAAAAGGATTATTCATTTCAAGGCGTTTCACCACGTGCATGTCATGATTCCTCCTCACAGCGTGGCGAGCATAAAAACAATCCTTTTGAAGGTCGCGAATGAATGTACGAGCTGGATTACGAGACACTTGAGACCATCCGGGAATCGGTTCGAGAAGTTGGAGAGAAGAAAAACAGTAGTCTCTTGATCCTCGATGACGTCACAGTCGCGCTGACGGATAACGATATGCATCGCGAGCTGAAGGATGTCATTTTTAATCGGCGGCAATGCCGCCTTTTGATTGTGGTCCTCGTACATAGTCGCTCTCGATCGGGAAATCTTTGTCTCATTTCGCAACGTTTAAGCCTTGGAACAAAGAATATATGCCGCAATCTTCGAAGTGCTGTGTAACTGTGTAGCAGTAGGCGATGGACTACCCTGTACCGCCTCTAGATACATACATACAGTATACAGCAAGTTAACCCATTGCAGGAATGCATACACTACATGTACAACACGATACATGTGAGGCGCTACCTTGGCGGGGCTCGCGAGTGGAATCAAGAAAAGCCGCAAGGATCAGTCGTAGTAGTTGCTACATTGTACAGCCCCGCGTCCGCCGACCCGGGGCCGGCGTGCGTTGAGAGACGAGCGGCGAGGCGGACGGGCGACGGTCGTCCGGCATCCGGCGACGGACGACTGACGGCGTCCGGGTTCGGTCCACGCGGCAGGCTCGGCGCTTCGCGCCATGCCCGCCCCGTAGACCTGACGAACGGCGATGACCGGCCCGACCGGCGGCGGCCGGGCGGCCGGTACCCGTACTGACACACGTAGTCAGCAAGTAAGTAGCGCGGCGGTTATGTTGGCCCGCGCGGAATAATGACGGAATCTATAACAGGTACGTTTTCGATCTATCTAATAATATATGCGAAACCGTTTGGAAAGTTGGCGACAGACAGACACACTGATAGACAGACTTACAGACTCACCTCGTAGATATGTATGGTAGGATTTAGCGGAGTGATATACATGGTATGGTGTAATTTACGTGGTTGCATGTGCTAGCTGCAACATTCAAGAAATCCATACAGAAATCCCGAAGGAAATCCAGCTCAGGATTACGGGCCACCAGAGGCGGGAACCGCCATGGCAGTCACCGACCAGGCGTCGCCAGCCGCCACCCGCCGCTCCACACAGTAGGGACACTCTCCACAGCACACAATCCCGGGCCACTCCAATAGCGGCACTAAGCCGAATGTGAGGTGCATGCGCCGACAAGAGAGGAGCTTTGAAGAGGTCTCGAAGCAAAGAGCGAAATTGGGGGGTTCAACCCAGAACGGGGCGCCACGGGCGGGTTACCGACGCGGGCCTCCTAGCGCCAAATCTGCCGCCAGCTCGGTCGCGTCCCCTTCCGCCGAACGTAGATCTCCTGCCCTAGCACAACATCCCGGGCCAGCGGCACTAGGCCGAATGTGAGGTGGAGGCGCCGACAGGACAGGAAGGGAGAGGGTGCTCAACGAACGGTGAACGAGAAAATGACCGGACCAGCAACGACATAAAACGCCGGTGTCCAGCTCGCACAGCTCCTCCGCGGCAGTGGGAGCACGGGCGGGTTCAACGCTACCAAGGTGCCACCCGTGCACGAGCCCCGCCCCCATCCCCAGCCGGGGGTGGAGGCGGACGGAGGGCTCGCGATTCAGAGGGCCGAGGACGGTCGCCGGGTCCACCCAGGCAACGGGTGGGTGGGGGAAAAGGCGCGATATGGTATGGTATGGTATAAAATGGTTTAAATGTGGAGTTACGGGTACGTACTGCACCGTACGAATATAACTACATGCAACTCCCGTTGGACTACTAAACGAGAAAATTAAACGCATGCAACTACTAAAGGAGAAAATTAAACGCACGCAATCGAGCAGCTTGATCCAAATGAACAGGCCAGACCATGTCCGGATATACGGACGGATATCATCCGGGTACTCGGTTATACCCGCCGCGAGTACCCGGGTAGCCAGTCGGTCTGTCTCGCGACATATGAAACGAGTATTACTCGTCCCTTGACTGGCTACGGATACTCAGAGGATATCGCGCGGGTGCGGCACTCGAGTCGTCACTTGTGGATGTTGGAAAACTACCCGCACACGCGAGAAATTTAATCCTTACCAGCATTAAATTTAAAATATCATTCATAATAAAAGGGTACATATTTTCATTACCAGTAGACCCACCCGTCGCGGGAGTGTGGAATTCAGACAGCCGCAAGGATCAGTCGTAGTCGCTACACTGTACAGCCCCGCGTCCGCCGACCCGCCGACCGGGGCCGGCGTCCGTCGACGGACGGGCGTCGAGGCGGACAAACGACGGCGTCCGGGTCCGGTTCACGCGGCGGGCTCGGCGTTTCGCGCGATTCCCGCCCCGTAGACCTGACGAACAGCGACGACCGACCGACCGGAGGCGGCCGGGCGGCCGGTACCCGTACCGGTACAGTAGGTAGTAGGCGCGAAGGTTATATTACGCGGAATTATGACGGAATCTTTGACGGATACATTTTCGATCTATATAATAATATATGCGAAACCGTTCCGAACGTCGGCGACAGACTCGCGCACAGACTCACCTCGTAATGGTAGGATTGTCAGCTAACACCCCAGCACGAGTAAAGTATGCAAGTAGATCGCGCGCCGCTGGTATGGATAGGACTGCACGTAGTACGGGTAGCGAGTAGGAGTCGCTCAGTGCAGGCATGAGGGTCACGCGCGTAAAGATTGCGACGACCTGCCGCGTCCCGGTATCCGTTGACACACATGGTACCCGTACCAGTACGATCTAATTCTGGGGAACTGCCCTTTTTGTAATTCACACCAGTACGACCTAAACGACCTTTTAGGCGGCTTGCTGTGTTGATTTTCTAATTCTGGGGAACTGTCCTTTTTGTAATTCACACCAGTACGACCTAGCGCGCGCTCGATTGTAACAGCAGTTTCTAGTAGCTTCTTATCTCCATATGGTCGCTGTGTTGCTGATGATGATGTGAAATAATCAGCCCCAAGTACCCGTGGCAGCACACGACGACGAATAATAACGCGCGATTATAAGGATTAGTCGTACGGGTACATAGGGTAGGTCGTCGCATACTGTACTACTATTTGACAGTAGTAGTCGCTAGTTCTTGGTCGCCCCCGGCCCGAGGCGGGATAGGACTGGCTACAGTGAAACCCTTGCGCGCGTGCGTTTGCGGGTAATCGCTGCAGTTTTATATTAGGCCTATATGACACTGGACGTGCTCTACCGGTAGACCGCTCTACCGCCGTAATTCCTACACGCACAGCGCGCCACGTCGCAAAAAGCAAATGGCGACTGGCCAATCACCATGTAGCATTTTCACTTTTTCAGTTCCTTTTTGAGCCCTCAGAACGGTATGACACGGGAACACCTCTACCGGTCAAACTAGGCGCTACCGCCTAACCGAGCATCGCATGACCACCCGCACTTGCTGCTCGGTCTCCTGGGCTCAAGTCGGTTGACCGCTGTCCGCCGCGATATGAGATCCAGATGGAGACGGGTAAGCGATGCCAGCGGGGCGATGCCCTTCCGGTCGAGACACGCGAGGAGGGAGCGCCCCGCTGGGCGCACCGGATGGCGAGACGTGCCGATGGGACAACGGCATGGCGCCCGGCGCCCACGGCGCCCGAAAGGATCCACACCTTGACTGGCCGCTTGACCGGCCGCCCGTGGCGCCTTGCGGGGCGATTCCGGGCGCGCAGCCGTGGCCGAGAGGCGTGGAATCTGTGTACCGCCCGCGCGAAGTTTCGGTGGGACTAGAGGGAGCGGCAGGCGAGGGGTAGCGCGATGAAGGTGGATTCGCCAGTGATAAGGGTGCCGCGTTCAAAATAATAGAGCGGTAGGGCGGGGGGTGGCATCGGTAGCTACCGATGCCACCCTACCGCCGAAATGCTAGACCGGTCTACCGCTCTAGGGGTGACCGCTCTACGGCGGAATTGCACTTTTTGCGACGTGGCGCGCTGTGCGTGTAGAAATTACGGCGGTAGAGCGGTCTACCGGTAGAGCACGTCCCGTGTCATACATGCCTTAGATTTATAAATGCTGTTAGGGTACCGGCACATTCCTGTATTCCTGTATACCAGCAATTCAGCATCAGCATCATCGGATAAACCTGTACATGTAGCGACTATTTCGGCAAGGATCAAGGATTATATAGCGGCAGGGAAAGCGGATTGTCTGCAGTGGAAGCAAGCAGCCCACCGGCTGATACACTGATGCCTTGGTCAGTCGCTACATGTTCAGTCAAGGGTAGTCAGAGCAGCGGCTACATGGCTCCTGGTACTGGTATAGGACTGTGGATTATCTGACATCGTCGGTATTTTTTGTGGAAATTAAAAAACAGGGTACAGGTCTGACTTTAGCAGCGATCTGGAAGATGGTAGACGAGGGCTTTCCGTAACTGGATTGCTGCCTAAACGGCCGTCGTAGAGACGCTGCAAGGGTTTCACTAGTACCAGTTCTGTCCTGGGGGCGGAAAAGAAACAATGGCAGACGAGCTGCTGGTGGCTGTCCTCGGTAGCTCCCCGGCCGGGAGCGCAGGGCTCGCGGGCGATGGGGCAGCCCGTACTAAAAACCCGATCGTACCAGTTCCTAACTGGTTAAAACCACTAACGGACCATATGGGTCGCACTAGGACAGTTGAAGTCGGTAGGAAACCCCATAAACACGTTTAGAACAGAACATGGTCAAACATTGTACCCTGTTTTGCCAAAGGTGGGTTTGACCCTATGCTGCAAATTAATTAAGTCAGAATTGTACCATGTTTTGCAGTTTTCCCTTTATTTTACAGGCAACAAGTCGCTACAAGTAGCAGAACCCTTATCCTGGATCACCCTCACACACTACATGCACGTGTGGCCCACTCTTACCACCGTCCTAAACTAACCAAATCGCGATCCTGACTGAATTGGTAACACGTACATTAAAAAGATCGTGGCCTTAGGATCCTTGATGACGTCGGTACTCGTTAATCGTACAGTCCGGATCTCAGAGTGATTTGGGAAACCAAATCGCTATTTGGTCAGCGCGAGTGTTCGGATTGGTGGTCAAATCACGAGGCTCTGGTAATTCGGACCTCAGCGAGTGACCAAATCACTCGCGTTTACTATTTGGTCGCACAACTGTTGGTACGTCAAAGAGCCTAGGATGGACGGCGCACATGCGTCCATCGTTCATCGCACGGCTCGCAGCTGTCGTGTGTAACGAACTCGCCGCAGCCCACGGGCGGCCCACCTGCGGCCCGCGCCCCACCTATGGCACACCCACCACCCGGCCGCCATTACCCGTCCACGGCGTGTTCGGCCGCCTACGTCGAGGCGACCGCCCCAACCCGAAAGTAAGTCAACGTTTCTCGCCTAGGGACTATGGCTAGCGTACAGAAAGAGGACCAACCCCTCACTCTCATCCCAACCGATGACGACGAGAAGCACATGGCGGGAGCGTCCGACTGCTCGCCGCCCACAGTCGGAGCAGTCGGACGCGCCCGCCATGTGTGCGCCAATCTGAGCGGCGCCATGGTGGTAGGCGGGTGCGACAGGTAGGCGGTGCAAGGCGATACCGTCAGTGAGTACGGGCGGGGCTCCGAGCCGCAACCCACAGCATATAGAAATAATTACATGAGGTAGCAGCAGAAGGCGATATCAGGAAATCACCAAAAAAAAGGACAAACAGAAAGGTCCTCTACAACGACTGCGAGGTGGAAGCAGTACCATGAGAAGACGCAGAACGGGCACGAGCCCACGCATCAGACTTGGCCATCTGCACACCGGCAGAGAGAATGCCGCCCAAGGTACCACGCACGCAAGCCGAGACCCGCTGCAACAGCCACCGCCGTGTGCGCGACAGGTGACGGCGGAACTCAGCAGGTTGGCTGGCGACAAAGTTCCGAAGTGCCTGAACGAATTGACCACGAAGGAAGCATGAGGTCGGGGCGGAAGGACTGCCAGGGAAGTTGCGCACAGCCACCAGCACCGCGAAGATGTAGACCACCTATCGTCAAAGTGGACTTCCCGAGACGGCCGCGGTCCTCAACCACAAAAGGGTAGTACCGGTGAACACCATGCATTGGGGCGGAAGACGTCCGGTCTGCTGCCAACTTACCATGCTCCGCCTCGGTCGCCGCGATTCCCGGGGTGCACCAGCGGGGGTCGTTGCTCCAAGTGGGGGTCGTGGAGGACACGCACGCGAAGTCAATCATGTAATCGCATCCCCCCCCCCCCCCCCCCCCCGCCAGCGTCAAGTCCGACGGCTGCGAGCGGTCCGCAGGGCGCAACCCACTCGTCTCAAGGGTCAAGTCGCCGGCTCCCGAACGGTCCCGGTCAAGCACCGCCCCCGCATCAATTGCCACAGATGCCCACAGACTCTTCAAAGCGGTATGCATGCGGTGCTTGTAGTTCGCTACGGGGCATATGGGTAGATGAAATCCGTAGCGCTCCGATTAAAAAAAAACCCACAGCATATGGCGCGGCGGGGAGGAGCGGCTAACCGTCCCGCGCGTGGATGGCGTCATCAGTTGAAATCGCGAGATATGCAAACACATTCGCTATTTGATTAGGATAGGATGCATTCTTGGCTTCATGCATGCTATTCTCTTACGGGCGAAAGCATGTTTCCAAATCGGTGATTTGGTTAGGATAGGACGGCGGTTGGTACAATAATAATCGGGCGCGGATCACACTAATCCATCCCGCCTTGTGATGTAGGGTTGGGGCCGCTTTTACGTTAACAACTGCTTGTGTCGTTGATATCTCCAGGCACTGTTTTCAGAGGTGTATATGTTGTTTACATTGGCCTCTTGCAATTAAGAAAGCCTCCCAAAATTCAGCACACATATCACCAGCAGCACCTGTAAGTACCGTATAATTATAGTTCGCACCTATTACTATACCTTCCAGTACCGCACCTGCTTACTTTACTCGCCTAATGTCCAAACGATATAACGTGAACTATCACGTTCGTTCGCCACATTCGCGAAAGAGACCAGTAGCGTACAGTGACAACACCCCTATAGTGAACACCCTATAGTGCACCTACCCCATGGTAAACGGGGGGGGGGGGGGGGGAGACAGAACGTTGAACACCGTATAATTGCTACAGTGAACCTAGCTACCCCTATTGTAACCGGGGGGGGGGGGGGGTTCCCGATACGGGGTTCCCTACCTCCGCCGTGAACCACTAGTACTTAACGACAGTGTAAAGAGCGCCGCCGGCAGCTATATATGGCGGCGTGAGCGGCCGCTCTAGACAACTGTACTGTACTGTCACAGCGTTGGCGGCACATAGTCGCTGCTTGCACAGTCGGTTCTGCCACCATAACAAAGCAAGCCTCGCCGCCATGGCGGAACCCGCTCAGCGCTGCTGCCATAGCATGCACTGTGTAGTTACCCGCCAGAGGAGAACCCGGCGGGCTAGTGCTAAAACAATGCGGTGTAGCGGGTTGCACACTGCTGCACCACGTGTGGCGTCGAGTGCGGGGGGGAATACGATAGAGGCCAAGTTTCCCGTCGAAGTACAGTGATGTGCCTATGGGTAGAAAGGCTGCAACCCACGGATGACAACCCCCATCCCTCTCCGGGCGGGGGTGCTGTTTGATGTATTTTTAAAACACAAGAAAGGGTTCGCAGGTGTCCCAGAAAGGATAGTCGCTCGCCCCACCACAAGGATATCCGTCGGTCACTACCTTCACAGTGAACATCTCACTGCAGAGGTAGGCTACCGGAAGGCTACAGTGAATACCCCCATTAGTGAACATGGTGGGGGGGGGGGGGGGGGGGTATTCACTACAGTAGTGTCACCGTAGTACACCCCTCCACATAAGTCCGGGTGTTGCATTTTCGATCGCAAAGCGCATGCATGGGCGAGGATAACGCCGGCTGCATGTGCATACATGCTAACTACAGTGGGAATAGTTCGGGCGAACGCCTATTGTGCGCTATGTACCCACCCGCGCGACAACACGACTATTTGTGGGCGCCCTTTCAAAAACGCGAAATCAGTGCATGATGCGTTGGCGCCAGAAAGTTGTGGGTTGCGCCAACCGTCCAAACCTATGGAAATTGCGGCACTCGTCGCACCACTCGGTGGATACGGCCCTTGGCATAAGTTGCACACACCGTGCGTGTAGGCCACTGAAAGCATGTCGCTATAGGCACGACGTGACACCCCAACGACAAGTTGGCCACTGTGGGGAGCAGTTTTGGGGTGAAAATGCTGCTGTTTCTATGGCGACCGCACGTAGGAGAGGCGCTCGATGGCCCCCTTGGTGTAGGGCAATGCTTTACTATGGGCGCGCGTGGTGGAATGCCAGTTGCACCGTTTCGTGGGCGGGGTGGCGCGGTAGGGGCGTGGATTTTGATTAACATGAAATTCCTTGAAAGATGCTGTGGAAAATGGCATTTTGGCTGGTAGATGTGTGTATCGCTAGGAGGTGGCACATGCCAAGTGTTGGTGGTCCGTGGTCATCCACATACACTCTCTCGCGCAACTGAGTATGGGGCTTCGACACGCACTTGGCGCAAAGCCACGAGCCCGATATGGGTGGGCACATGAGGCAGTGAGGGGCAACTTGGATGATCATCTTTGGGGATTTTTTCCGGGGACCCAAAAAATCGATTTTTGATTTTGGAATATTATTTTCGACGCAGATTTGAACGAGGAATTGCGTGGTATTTTTAAAAAGTTTTTCTGAGCAAACCCTGAGAAGTTATAGCGTTTTAAGGTCAAGGGGGTGTTGCTACGCGTGGCCGACACTGATGCCATACCAGTATTGCAACGCGACATGTACTGGCCGCCGCCCACACGGCTGCACCCCAACCAAATGCACCCGAACCCCTCGCCAATGTGTTTCCTCACGCGTTCATGGCCATCCCGCCGTTTGGTTGTCTATTCACGCGCGTCGGCGTGTGCGTGATACCGACCCCGGTTTTGGTGCAGTTGCACGCGACGCCCATCCACGCACCAAGTGCAGCGTGATTCCCTAGTCAAAGGTCTTTAAGCTTCGGTTTCAGCCCCTCATCATGCAGGTTTTATAAAACCCTCTGAGATTCCAGGGTTTCATCTCATATGCCCTATGTTCAGGTACCCTAGACTTCTGAAGTCTTGAGACTGCCGAAAAGGGACCCCAAACTTATGTGCAGGGGTGTACCTAATGTCCGAACGATATAACGTGAACTATCACGTTTGTTCGCCACATCCGCGAACGATGCCTTTGTGGCTAGCCGAGTACCTCGTTGTGTCGTTCAGTGTTCGATTCCCGGGCCGGTAGCGGTGATGGTTATCAACCTCCCTGCTATCCCCGCCCCGGGTTTCGGATATCCATGCCCGTTGCGGGGTTAGGGGCGCGGGGCCATGGCAGGCAAGTGCCTTTGTACTTAACTGCTTTCTCTACTCGAATAATGACCGAACGATGTAACGTGAACTATCACGTTCGTTCGCCACATCCGCGAAAGATAATCCTTCCCAGTCGCGTACCTGTAGTAGTACGAGTAAACCAGACATGGTAGGTACAGGTGCCAGTAAGGATTTATGTACTAGTTTAGGATTTGTGGGATGCGGGCCGCTTTTTCCATGTAGTGCTGGTTTCAGCGATGGATTTGTTACAGGCTTTTTTGTAATTCACACCCCAAATACGGATTAGTCATCATCCTTACCCGTAGTACTGCTGTAGTTAGCGGTACGGGTAGATTTAATGTGTTGATCTTTATAACCAGTATAGGAATCCATAGCGAACTACTGCGGTTACCTGTGGATTTGTCACTGGCCTTTTTGTAATTCCCTCTGCCAGAAAGGAATAATCCTTAAGGATTAGTCATCGCTGGTCACATACATGAGCTAGCAGCAGATATCAGGCGATATCAGGAAATCACCCCAAAAAAGGACAGTTAGAAAGGTCCTCTACAGCGACTGCGAGGCGGAAGCAGCAACACGATACAGTAAGACGCAGAATGGGCACGAGCCCACGCATGACTTGGCCATCTGCACACCGGCAGAGAGAATGCCGCCCAGGGTACCATGCACGCAATCCGATCATCTCATCATCGCTGGTCATCGTGGCTACCTGTAGTAGCGACGGAGCGACTACGAGTACCCGTAACAGGGTACCCGAAGTTGAAGATCGAAGCCGAATTCGTGTGTGATCCGAATTGACAGTATCCGTGACAATCCTTTGGCCGGGTGTGAAAAAAGGCAAAGTATCCGTGTGTCGGTTTATTTATAAGTAGAATATTCGAGTACTTCACGTTTTCAATAATATCATGATCGCGTTTACATTGCATTACGTCACCCTTGGTCTCTAGCCATGTCAGGCCAGCCATACGCGGGTAGTGCCACACCGACTGCTTGCAATTGTACGTTAAGTCCAATAACACGATAGTCGCTAAAAAGAAGTCCAATAATCCCCGGGCGGAGTAGCAATCCTTATTTGTATCACTGCAATGAAGCCGCTTCTCTGCGGCTACAGTATGATGATCGAATACCATGCAGATCTCAAGGAAAAAAAATCGAAAAAAAAATCGAATACCATGCAGATCTCAAGGATTCATGCGCATCCCGTAATGCCATACTGGGAGCGGGACGGAGATAGTCGCTATATTTAGAATATCTAAAGACAATGTTGGACAAATATGTAATAAAGCGACAAAGAGGTAATACCGGTAAAGTGATAACAGGCGTCAAAAGTAATGAACCGGTGGGTCTCAATCCGTGCCCATGCTGCACACCACATGTCGCCAAACTGATTGCTGCCTTGTGGGCATATATCCTCATCTTCCCTCGAGCTAGCCGCCCCTGGTAGTCGCACGATGAATGCGATGACGTATGGTGGCCATACGCGCATTTACATCTAGCACTGGTGAAATGCTACATGCGATGCCAGATGCAAATGCGTTACATCGCAGCATGTGTGCGGTATATATCTAGGGTTATCTAGGGTATTCCTATGTCCTACTCTAAACCATGCGGGGTCATTTTGCGGCTATCTTGCGTCGCGAGCCCATGGCCGCGCTTGGCGTATGCGCTTCAAAAAATCAGCGATACCCGCCCGCTAGTGCGCGCCCGAAAAAGGGAAATTTCCGGTCGGCAATGAAATGCGCCAAAAATCGAAGTGTATTTGCGCAGTACATAATGTCATGGCTGTAAAGTGTGCGCGGTACTTTGCTAAGACCGCGCTAAGTCCGCGCACCGGGGTCGCGCTCGGCGGCCGCCTCGCTACGAGGACATGGTGCCTCCGGCGAATGGAACCTGCGGACGGGCGTGCGCGCGTACATAGAACGCGGCTTAAACGCTCAGGCTGCAGCCCGAAAGTGAGACAGTAATCACGCTTTGTTTCGTTTTAATATAAATAAATCCTTAAGAATTAATCCGTAGTCGCTACCCGGTAATGGTACCGAACGGCTCGCTGTACCGCGTGGAACGCCGATTTAAAGTTCCGCTTTAGTTAAAACCCTTTTCATTACTTTTGACGCCTGTTGTCATTCTCCCGTCCGGGTACTGCTTCTACTTACGTTGAAATATAGTAGAGAGATGCAAAAAGGAGAAACCGGTAGGACGGGGGTCTCTATTTATAGGAGAGGTTGGAGTCCCGGTTCCCCCAGTTGAGGTCAATACCGACCAGGCGTGTCCCGGGTTTACCTGGTTTATGCATTAGCCCATCGTTGTTCGAATCAATGGCGCAATGTTCTCAGCAGGGCTATGCGAGGTATACGACTGCAATTTGCGCAAGAGCTCAAGTGCTGGGGGGATTCGGCAGATGACCCAGGGCGAACTTTGAAACAGAGCATCAAGTCTGCACCACATTACATAGGTAAAAATACCCCGCCGGCTGTAATAATAATTCACCGCCGAATATGTTCCAAGCACCATCATCACATATCTAAGGCAGCACTAAACCAGCAATAGTAAGAGTACACTAATTACCTGATGTGCTAGTTGTGGCGGATGAAGCGATGAATCGCGCATGAAAAGTGCCATGCTCAAGCCTACTGTTCCACTAAAAATGGCTGATCCTGTAGTGTTGCATTGCACACACGTCCTGATGCCATCTTATTCACCTTGAATGTGAATATGGGCTGATGAAAGTGGATGCCGCGTATAAATGATGGCAATCATGATGGGATAAATCACATGCTGCGCGCTGCTGTCACTCAGCAAATCGATCCGAAAATACGTTTCCTTGCTAATTCAATCTGCTGAATATTCCGATTTGCTGACCAGCTCGCTGTAACATCAAGCCCTAAGCAACAGGGACAGAGGCATCCTAATACTTGATGCTGAAGCGCACGCTTTTTATATGGTTACATATAACATGCCGCTGGGAGGTATCGTTCCTCAGGCGTTGTTGTACTGACTCCTCCCTGATTAGTTGACGACTGGTGTGTCCTAGCGCAGGCCGCATGAGGCCGCATGGGGTCATCGAAAATTATCATACCGCGTGTTGTTACAATAAAACCTCAGTCCATACAAATAAATAAAAACATGAATATATATAAAATACATAAATGTTTATATCTGTATATATGTATACAGATTGGATGCATATAAAATGTATATATGTTCATCATGCTGTGGCTCCACTTTGATAAATGTAAATAATACTAGCAAGGAATGCTGTCATTGTATGCCCTGGCGAGCTGAGGGCGCCCGCTGGGGCAGGAAGGGAGGAGGTGGGGGAGTGGCAGCCAGAGCCGCCATGATGCTGACACAATCTCGCGCGGAAGAAGGATTTTTTTTTTTTGGGGGGGGGGGGGGGGGGGTATAGGTAGCATACCACCGCTGTGCATGAATGGTACCCGGATGCCACACTGCGGGGCTTTCGTACCTTGTTCATGGCCGCGCAGCATTCGGCGACACGTTCCGGGTGCAGCATGAGGGCAGCTCCAAAGCAACCTGCTCCCGCAACGCGATCGCTGCGAGGTGGCGCATGCCAATGTACAGTCACATAACAGCATTGACCCTTGACCCCTGTCTTGCCGCGTAATACCCAGCACGCATCCTCTGGCGGAGAACACCTGGGTGTGGGGCATGTGTGGCAGCTCACCTGGGGCAGCCGCAGTTGAGGTTGATCTCATCGTATCCGTACGGAAGAGCGAGCTCCGCTGCTGCAGCCAGACGATCCGGGTCGCTGCCCCCCAGCTGCAGAACAATGGGATGCTGTTCCTCTGGAACCACAGGAACCTGCGGTGCGGCACCGGCACATCCGGGCGGTGATGTCCACAATCCCATACAGGTGTACGCACATGGAGGGCATGCGACATGGCGGCACCTACTTGTCGTTGTTGGGGTGCTGGTGAATCAGAGTCTGATCCACGACCATCTCGGTCCACAGCCATGTATGCTTTGACAGCAGCCTCGCAAACTGCCGCCAGTGCAGGTCTGTCCAGTCCATCCTGTGAACCACAGTCGCCATGTGCATGAGCTTCACTCATCCCTCATGCTACTGCCGTTGCGCATGCGCAGGACGAGGAAGACACATGCTGCCAGATTTGCAAGTCTGGTGCAGTGGAGTTTACGGAGGTGGGACACGTACATTGGCGCCACGCTGAGCAGTTGCTTTGGTTGTGTTGATGCCTCCATGGCAGCGGACGCAGTGCGCACGGACCTTGGCTCCGGTGCCTGGGAGGCGGTGTGCCTCGCGGCCCTGTTGGCAGCTGTGGGGCCTGTCGAGCGGAATGTAATAGATGTGCGCTCCCAAGCAGATCGTCCTCGGCTGGCAGCTGCCTCTAGCCCGCCGCGGCCGCCGGCTGTCTGCCCGCCGACTGTTCTACCGTGGATAGCCCGTGCTTCGCCACATGCCCAACATAAAGCGCATCAGGCACCCGGCAGCATGCTCCCACTGGCTGGATAACGCACAGGTGGCAGCGTGCTGCCGTACAGTTATTTCTGCAAATGCCGTGAAGGTCGTACAGGTCTGCCCAGTTTAAGGGCGCGGAGTTGCTACTTGTAGTGGCTACAGGCTGCAGGACAACTTTGGTGGTCGCAATTCGGGGCGCAATGCCCTTGCTGCTGCGCGCCGGCGGCGGGCGGCTTCCGCCGTTTGCTGCGGTTTTTGCCTGCGCGCGCTGACGACGATTGCTAGATGCGAAATAATTTGGGATGGGAAGGCGATCAGTCAGGAACTCGCGCGCGCTGCTAGGGAGAAGCGCAACGAAACTAGCGCGAAACGGGCGATTACCGCAGCCCCCATACGAGGTACAAACCGTCGCGACAGCCTCATACGAGAATATGTATTGTGTTTACGGAATTATCGCGGGTGGAACTCGACCTGTATGTACCGCCTTCAGGACGTAATCGTACAAAGTACTGCCTGACTTCCGCGGACTTCAATGATGGACGAAACAATATATATAAAGGATTACCCCGTACAAGAACTGATACCTGCCCAGCAGCTCATCATGACACTTGCTCCGGGACGAGTGCGACGTGGGCCCGCCGGCTTGCCCGGGCGGATGATGACGCGCGATGTTTTCCGGCCAACTACCGAAGCACAACCGACGCAGTCACGGCAACAAGTTCCTGACTCAGAGAGTCGGGAGAGGCTGACAGCGCCAAGTTATCGTGAGCCGTGGGTACTGGCACCGTTTGGCAAGGTGCTGGACGGGGGGGTTGAAGTCGCACATAGGGGGAGGAGACTGACGCGTCTAGTCTGAGGACTGGCATAGCCAGACTTGCGCGGCAGGTTTTGAAGTGGTTATTACACTGCGGCGCGAAACCCGTACCGATATTCTCTTTCGGTGGTCCAGGTGCAATACTTTGCGCTTAACCGGCCGTTGCTGCCTCGGGCTGGCGCACTTTTTCCGCCGGCCAGGAAGGCAAGCGGAACCAAATAACAACACTCCTCTTGGGCCTGCTTGCCAACGCAGCGGGGCGGCGGTAGCTCGGGGCTCGAGCCTTCGGGTCATGGACTCCCCTCCCCTGACGCGGCGAGGGCCGGCTGAGGAGGACGTGCCCAAGGTTGCGCGGCCCGCGGTGCCCAGCCTGGGCCTGGCGGCAGCCTTCGGCGGGTTGGATGTTGGCCGGCAGGACAGCTCCAGCGGGGCTGCGAAGGGGGGCGCCGGCGCGGCAGGCTCCTCCGACGTGACCTCCTCCTCGGTCGTCTCCTCGAGTGATGGTGGCTCGGACTGGAGCAGCAGCGGCGATGGCGGGGAGGAGGAGGTGGATGTGGCGCCCACACGTCCGCGGCGCGGGGGCGGCCGGCGGGCTTGCCTGCGCTGGGCCTGGGCGGCCTGGGGCTGAGCGTGGGTGGCCGCAACGCGGAGGGCGCTGCTCCGGCAGCGGCTACGGACGCGGCTGGCGCAGCGGGGCTTGCCGGCCCGGCAGGGGCCTGAATCTGGCAGCAGTCGCCGCCGGCAGACAGCCCAAGATTCCCCCATGTCAGAGGGCGTCACGCCCAGCAGCGCGCCAGGCGGCGGCGGTGGTGTCCCCAACAAGCTCAAGCTCACGCTAGCGCTCCCCCGCAAGCCCTGTGGACCGCCCGTCTGGTGGGCTCCGCGGCGGGGACGACGTTCCAGAGAGCAAGCAGAAGGACGCGGACGTGGTCAAAGTGGACCTGCTGTCTGCGGGGTTCCACCTCAAGCTGCCGCAAGAGGCGGGTGCCGGGATGGCGGCAGGCGAGGGCGTCAACGCCAAGGCGCTGCCAGGACATCCGCACCCGCTGCGTCAGCTCCCTCGGCATCGCCCCCGACGACCTCTGCTTCTACGAGATGCGGCCGCTCGATGCACAGGGCGCGCCGGCGGCGGGGCAGCGGGAGCGCGCCACATTGCAGTCGCTGTGGGCAACTCCAGTAGGCGCCCGTGCCCATGCGTCCCGCCCCCTCCCAGCACCCAGGGCCATGCCTGCACCGCTCCGGCGGCAGGCCTGATGCTGACCTATCCCCCCTGTCCCCCTCCCCTTCCTGGTGTGTCGATGCAGCTTTCTCGCTGGCTGCCCTGGAAGACCTGCTCTCCGACAACAAGAAGCTGGCTGCCGCTGCCGAGCGCAGTAAGCCCCTCCCTCGCTTCCAACCACCCCCCTTGCCCTGATCCCCGCCACTCTTCCTTCACCACGTCGCTGCATCTCTGCGGGCGTTGCGGTGGCAGGCCAATCCACAGCTGGCATGCCAGCAGCGCGCTGATGGCTGCTGCCGTTGCGGGTCAGGCTCCGGCGCTCTGGAGTCCCTGGAGAACATGATGCGAGACCAGACACACACCTTCACGAGGACGCAGCTGCGCGCAGCCGAGCTGGTACGGGCCCCGGCGCACGCCCTCGCCATGACAGCGCGTACTGCTGGCAGAGCGCACTTCCCGGAGCGTCTGACCATCCCGCATGTGCGCTGTCCCTGCAGGAGGCGGACGGCCCGCCGGTTGGCGGATAAAGTGCGGCTTCTGGAGGCTGAGGCGGAGACCCTCCGGTAAGGGCCCACCTTTCTGCGTGCTCACTGTGGCCCGCGCCCAGCGGCGGCGTTCGCCCGTATGCTGACATCAATGTGCCCACCCCCCGCAGCGACCAGCTCCGGCCGCTCCGACCAGTTGCGGCTACAGGGACAGCGCGCCCTGGATGAGCTCAAGGTAAGAAGGGGGGGGGGGGGGGGGGGGTTGCTGTTGCGGGCGCTCACAGCACTGCCGCGCGCGACACGGCGCTTGCGGCTTCATCTTGCTTGTGCGTTGTGGCCCCATGCAGCACGAGTTTTGAGTCGCTCACGCCAGGACATCGCGGCCAGCGGACTGTCGCCAGGTTACGTCAAGCGGAACCCGTCGCCGCGGAATAGTGCGGCCCCGCCCCGCCCCGCCTCCTTTCGTCGGCCCCTTTCCCGTGGGCATGTCACCTTTGTGCTGCACACATCAATCAATATTACTCAGATGAGACTAGGGCTACAGGCAGGCACCCAGTTGGGGCCGGGTGATGCCCTTTAGCTACCCCCAGGCCTCCCGGGCTGGGCGCGGTTAACCCATACCATACCATGCGTATGAGAGCCAAGGGTAAAGAGGGGGGGGGGGGGGGGGAGGTAAACGGGGACCCCTCTTGTGAAGGTGGAAGAAGCTATGTTTCATCTGGAAATACATCAAAATATATACCCCAACGAACACCACACGGATAATCCGACTCGTTGCTGCAAAGGAATTAATTGTTTTTTTCTGACCCGCGGACCCAATTAGATGTTGCCGAACAGTGCCATAGTAAAAACTGGAACATTCACTCCGCGGTGAGGGTTTGGCTTTAATCACATGCTTGGATACTCGCCGGATTTTGCCCTGGTCCGCGGTCAGAATCGGGTTAACGTCACATACCACAATTCGGCAAGATTCCCCTCACGTATCGCCGCAGTTTGCGAGAACCCTTTTCAAAAAAGTGTTATGTTGTCCCATGAGCATTCAAACTCGAGCTTGAGCCCGCGTATGTGGCAGCGTCACTCCCAGGCCCTGTCGTGCACGGGCGGTCGCCCCACGGACTTCCTAACCCCCCCCCCCCCCCCCCCCCCCCCCCCCCCCCCCCCCTCCCCCCCCCCCCCCCCGGCCCCCCTTTTCCTGGGTGACCTGCTGCAGGTAACAACCCAATCCATGCGGTCCCCGAGGCACAGACGCCGTCAGCTCCAACAGGCCGTCGGCTTTCAGCAAGCTGCTCATGCCGGGACTCGGCGCGTGCACCGCACGTGGCATGGACAGGTCCACCCCCCCCCCCCCCCCCCCTGAACCCCCGCGCGCCCCTCACGCCCGAACGCCGCTCTTTCCATGGCCGCTGCGCTTGATGGGTGGAAGGCATGAAGGCACTGATACGAGGCGGGACGGCCCGCCGTTTCTTGCCGCCGTGGCAAGGCTGATGAAAAGCGATGAGAGTGCTGACGCGGCTGGAGAAGTGCTGGGCTCCAATGACCGGGGGCGACACATAGCCAAACGGGGGCATCCCACGTTGCCAAGGGCGATGTCTGTGGGGGGGGGGGGGGGGGGGAGCGCCCCTCGTTGTTTGCGGAGCGGCCTGCGCTCGCTGGGTTGCCGGCAGCGCTGCGCATCATACGTTCGTACGCTCGCCTGCAGTGGCAGCAGCTGGCGAGTCATGGGGTGGCTAGCGGGTGCGCCCGTTGTGCCGCTGCTTGGCTGCGGTTGCCATGTGCGGAATCATTGCAATTGGGGTCGGGGCCTGTTGCACGAAAAGCGATGAGCGCGTAGCTCCGCAGAGCGTTGTAACTCGGGTTATGAACTGACGGCAAAGGGGAGGCTTGGAAATCGAAGAGGCCTTGGCCGGTAGCCAACGGACAGTAAGCCGAATTGAATTGAACTGAAACTGAATTGAATTCAATTACGTGATGACTTTCTGCTTTCACCGCCCAAGCTGGGATATTCCTACGGACCCGCCATTGCATACCACCGAGGGACTCACAGCTCAGGCCAGGCCACCCTCAATCGCGTCCAACTTCCCCCCATCCATCATGTGTTCAGTTACCTGTCATTTTTTCCAAGTAACACGTCATCATAAGAAGTACCCGATTACCGCAGTGTTGGTGTACAATGCCGTGGGCTGTCAGTCGCCAGGGTCAGCCGGCGACGGGCCCATGGGGCAACTCGGCGCGTGGGCGGCGGAGAGCAGCAACTTAGCACGTAGAGAGTCGATTTCCATTTTGGATTTTACACGAATTCTCCCGGAGGCGCTTGCCCCATTAAAGCATCACCAACTTCCGTTATGAACAATATCTCGACTGAGTTTAGTTAATGCCCTTGCATGGAGTATTTCATCCCCATCGCCGCCATCGAGCTGCACCGCCAGCTCTGTCTGGGGCAGTGCCGCTTGGGCATTTGGTGTCCACATCTCTGCCCTCAGAGCACAGCATATATATATCGGCAATCACCACCTGGTTGAAACGGCGGTTTCCATTTCACCGCCGTCCATTCGATTATGAAGTGATGACTGGTGTTGCATGCCCGAGGCTTAGGATGATATTTGCGTGCATCAAGACTAGTGGCTGCGTGTGGTCCCATTGGGACTGGAACCAGTAGAGGCCACACATCCGCCATCAACATTCATCCTGACCAAGGCCTGCCTTACCTTCTGCTCTGAGTGTGAGTAGCAGCAGCCATCAAGACATAGGGCAGAACTACTTGAGCTTCTCATGACAATCACTCTGTAGCAGCACGAAATATCAGGAAGGAATTGATCGGTTACAGTCATTGTTTCCATACCATTCCGAATATCGGATATCCCGTGCGGATTAAAATATTTTTAAGTTTTATAACAACCACATCAGCAGTGCAGCAGCAGGTCAGGGCACGTGCTAGTACTGTGGAAATACTGGCTTTGTAACACCACCAGCAGTAGTTCCGCTATCTACGCCACAAGTTCGTATTTGAATCCGCAACTGACATTGCTGACACGGGATGCGTGCCTTGAAAATTGAAATATCGGTGTCATTACTTCGCCAGCGTTAGCGAGCTAGTGCCTGGGCCGTCTTCACGTTCTCCGCCTCCTTGGTGTCCTGCAATCCAGTCTTGCTACCGGTACTCACAGCTGCTGCGGAAGGCTTCCCTCCGGTCCTGCTGTGACCTTTAACCACCGTTCCGGCGCCATTAACTTACACGCGACACTGTCCTCGGCGCGCAGCGTCCTGTCGGCCGCACGTAAGTTCAAGGTACCAGCCAGCCGCAAGGTCCCGCGTCACAGGATGGCCGCCGCCGCTGCCCCAGCGCCCGTCGCGCTCGGATCCAAGGAGAACATGGACCCCGATGTTGCCGGTGTCCCCCCGAGCAAGGCCGCGCGTATTGAGACGCTGCGCGTGAAGAAGCTGAGCGACAAGGCACAGCTGCCCAAGCGCGGCTCCGACAAGGCTGCGGGATATGATATGTACAGGTACGAGTCCCAGCAGAGGACTCCGCTCACCGCTCGCCGGCCTGCCTGCGTGATACTGCCACACGCAGCCAAGTACAGCGGCCTCGCGGCACTAACTCCGGCACGCCACTGTCTCTGTGCAGTGCCGTCGACGACGTTGTGCCTGCCCGCGGCAAGGCCATGATCAAGACGGACATCTCCATCGCCATCCCCGCCGGCACGTACGCGCGCGTCGCCCCGCGGTCGGGCCTAGCGTGGAAGCACTCCATAGACACCGGCGCAGGCGTCGTCGACGAGGACTACCGGGGGCCTGTGAACGTCATCCTGTTCAACCACTCAGACGTAGACTTCCCGGGTACGTAATTAACAACCTCCCTGCCTCTCTCCCCACCTATCTTTTTCTCCCCAGTATCCGCTGTCCCACCACTGCCTGCGGGAAATTCAAATTTGAAGAATCCCCCACTTCTGACTTCATGTGATGCCCTTTACTTTGCTGTGCCTTGCAGTGCGGGTGGGCGACCGCATCGCGCAACTCATCCTGGAGAGGATCTGCACGCCCGAGGTCCAGGAGGTCGATGACCTGGACAGCACAGCTCGCGGGGCTGGTGGCTTTGGCTCCACAGGCGTGTCCTCCGCTCTACTGTAAGGGGATCTATCGGAGCGCTCGCCACACCGTGATAGCGACTACACCCTAGTTTGTACGTTCGCGGTGCCTACCTAGCTGCGCTTGCACTCACCCAGGCGAACACACAAAAGCATAACATATGTAAATCAATGAGACATTACTTGGACCTTGTCGATATGCTAGAATCCAGGGGAGAGGGAGGGGAGGGGGGGGGGGGTAAAATAGACATGGACATCGCTGTCTGGGGCGAGTGAAAGGCTGTCGCTACAAGATAAACCTCGTGCATGCAGCCACAGCAAGTACTGGAGCCCTTGTCTGGGCTCTTATCTGGGCTCTTATAAGGGCTCTTATCATGAGCCCTTATCATGGGCTGCGTGCTTATCGCCGGGGAACATCGAAACTCCCTCACAACCCCCACCACCAACACACACACACATACACACGCACACATACACACACACACACACACACACACACACACACAACAGGTGGAGCATGGGGTCACAGGGGA
>VCJN01002354.1:0-71602 GCA_006384855.1 Tetraselmis striata | reverse complement strand
GTTATGATAAGCTCGACTCAGTGGTCGAGAAAGTTCTGGTGTATGGTGCTGCCTCTTGGCAGGGCCGTAGCTTCCGGAAAAGCCCGTTATGATCCTTCGGCGGGGTAATTGCCTGCGCCCGCCGCCGTGACTACGCTACAGGCGCGTATGGTGTGGTTGATGAAAGCTCGCGAGGGAGCGATCGAGTAGGTAGAAGCACCAAATGTGAGGGAATGTGCGCTGGTGGTGGCTATTCCGTTATGGTGGTGGTCAAGTATGATCTGATTACAGGCCGACAGGCGCCGTGCCTGATATATCAGGCGGCGCGATGTGGCCGACAGGGCGCGGGCGCAGCCCGTCATCTGACGGGCGCGCGCTACGCGCCTAATGTGCTATGATGATTAGGGCTAGTGAGGGTATAGGATATATCCTCACACTACTCGCTATAGTACTTTGATGCAGGGCTCCGCTGCCGTACTCATCCTTACCGCCAAGTTTAAAGTACTGTGACGCCTAACGTTAGCCGCGATATATACAGGCGACTACTCGCGCCTGGTAGTCGTTAAACGCGGTTAGGCGAACCCCGTTTCGACGAGTGGTGATGAAACGGCGTACATGAGCATGCGGATGGCGCATCAGCTTTTCGGCGGCGGGCGTGGTACTCGCGGGAAATAAAATGCTACTACTCTATAGGATATTCAGAATGCCTTCAATGAGGTAAAAGTAAAAGTAAAGTTCGCCCCGGGACATCGGCCGAAGCCGCCCCAGCACTTGACCTCTTGCGCAAACTAAAGTCGTAGGTCTGGCAAAGCCCGTAGACCATTGCCTTATTCGAACCCCGAAGGGCTACTGCATCAACCGGGTAAACCCATGACACACTGGGACCATATTGCCGAAAATACATCGGCAAGGAATCGATACCGGGACCTCTCGCGTACGAGACGACCGCTTAACCGAGCGGACAAGAGATGTACCAGGGTATTCCAAGGTGCGATACTTTACGGCTTGATTCAGCACCCATGTCTACATGGCATGATCCTTTTTTCCCGATGTACAACCGCCGTAGCGACATGTACTAATACACGCCGCCGGATGATCCCAGTAGTACTTTGCGCGCTACCTCGCAGTCTCGTACGGCTGTGCGCAAAGTTGATGTGTTGGCCCCGCCATATTTCTGCCTCGCTATCGCCGGCCCGGTGCAAGCGGTTGCTGCTCGTACCGCCTCTGTTACTTTCTAGTTTCGCGGATGATTGCGGCGAGGCCACTGCCGCGGCTTACGTTCTGTGTGTTTTCGACTAGCTAATATTGCACATGGCTTTCAAAGTCGGGCTGGTGCTACATGACAGTAAGACAAGGTACGTTCGTCATCCCGTGACATCGAGGCCGCGTTGCGGGCAGTACGGGCGAAGGTGGCCCCGGGAGGGTTTCGTACTCGGTCCGGCAGATGACCGCAGTGCCGACGACCGATCGATTTGACGATGGCGGGGTGGATGGGGGGGGGGGGGGGGGGGGGGGGGGGTTGACATGCGATTACATTATCGATTTCGCGTGCGTGTTCTACACGACCCCACTCGGGGCAACGACCCCCGCTGGTGCACCCCCGAGATCGCGGCAACATAGGCGGAGCATGGTAAGTTTGCAGCGGACCGGGCGTCTTCCGCCCCGGTGCAGGTTGTTCACCGGTACTACCCTTTTGTTATTGAGGACCGCGGCCGCATCGGGAAATCTGCTTTGACGGTGGTATACTAACATCTTCGCAGTGTTGCTTGCTGTGCGCAAGTCCCCTTGCGGTCCTTCCGCCCCAACTTTATGCTTGCTTCGTGGTGACGTGGTCCGTCCGTCCGTGCTCCTCGGATATTTGTCGCCAGCCAGCCTGCGGAGTTCCGCCATCACCTGTCACGCACACGGCGGGGGTTGCTGAAGCGGCTCTTTGCTTGCGTGCATGGTACGTTGGGCGGTATTCTCTCTGCCGGAGTGCAGACGACCAAGTCCGATGCGTCTGCTCGTGCTCATTCCGCACCATGTTATGATGTTGCTTTCACCGCGATGTTGTTGTAGTGTACGTTTTCTATACTGCCTTTTCGGGGGATCTCCTGATCGCCTTTTGCAGCTAGCTCGTGTAATTACTCTGATATAAACCATGCCACAATCGGTCAATCGTCCCTTATCCCGTTTTTGTTGAGTGGCCGAAAATCGACACCGGTGCGACGTGTGTTCTAAAAAGTACCGGAATCCGGAGCGACCAAACCTGAAATGCAGCAATGGGTCGACCCGCGTGGAATTCCGTCGATATGTATAATGTAATGTAGCGATTCATGTACGAAATCGAGAGCGGGGGTGCCTATATGCCGGCATGCTCACTCGCGTCCGGGCCGCGTAGCCTCTTATTTATATCATTTTTGGTGTCACCATGCAAAGCAGTACGGGTAATTCTCCCGAAGTAATTATGGGATGTTGCCAGTAGCAGTCATATATGGCATGCGAGCACACTTATTTCAAACGGGTAGATAATTACTCGTATTGTGATGTGATGTAAATATAGATGGCAATCGTACCGGACAATAGGGGATGTGCGGGTGTAGTATGGACAAAACATAATGTGTTGTACAAAGAGACGTCTACGCATTTTTTCATTAGCAACTACCGGCAACCGTCGGCCGCACATTGTCGGAGTGTCGCGGGGGAGGGCGACCCGTTGCCTGCAAGAGCATGAATTGCCTGCATACCGTGTGCTCATTGCGTTTACGCCTTGGTTCGCTTCGGACAGGTGGAGTCTCGCATACGGGGCTCTGAATAGTTTCCGTCTTTCCGAGGCTTCAGTAGCCTGGGCACGCGAAGTAGGAAACGGGAGCGTCACCAATGCATTGTCCCCTACCACGCTGCAAGTGGTGGCACCCCACGGTATTGTATCGTTGTAACCCTAGAACTGGGCTGACCACGGCCCATTCGCTTGGGTCGGGCACGGAGGGGCAGAAATGCCCGAAAAGCTCGATTCGTTGAGTCGACAACAACCGATCGGAGACGTGCAGGCGGACTACTCCGAGCTGCTTTCGCTGCAGACGGTCGTGCATGGGCGATAAGCTGGCCGGCAGCCTGCCGCCTAGCTGGAGTGCCCTATCCAACTTGGACTCACTTGACCTCTCCGCAACTTACACGGCCATCGGGGGGCCGCTGCGCCGCCGCAGTATTGGCCACCTCCAGAGCCTATGTGCGTTCCCCCCCCCCCCCCCCCCCCTCCCCACGTCGCAACGGTATGTCGTTGTACTGAATTTTAACCCCGCCTCACAGCTCGCAAGGATTAATCGTCGTCGTATGCTGATGGTGTATGTAGGCAATACATACGGCGTGGAACTCCACCGAGACGAGTCGGAGGCTGCGGGCATCGCCAGCTACATGCTGGCTGCCCGTGAGCAAATCGATGGGTTGTATCCATCCAAGGTGCGGCATGCGCGCCACGTCACCTCTTCATGTAGTGATGCGTTATCTCGCGACATGACTTGCGACAGCCACACACGGGTTGATTACTTCTTTTGTGATGGGTGTAGTTGAATAAGTTACATTTCTATAAATATAAGGGAGGCTGAACACGCACTCCTCGCAATGCACCCATATAAGAACCCTAGGAGCCCTCAAACGTGAGCCTCAAATCGGTTTCTATTCGCCCCCGGGGCAGGACTCGCAACAGTGAAAGCGCAGCCTCCCTACGGGCCTGCTAGCAAAGTTCAATAACATTCGCAGTTGTTCCGTGATGCTGCTTTCGCATATATTATACCTCTGCCAGTTTGGGCAGATCCATGCTGCACGGCAGGCAGATTGCACTGTCCGCTGAGAGCTGGATGTGTTGCGCCGATATTTCGCACCAGTACTTAGGTATAGTACATATATGGCATAATGTATTAAGGAGCTGAGAGCTTCCCCAGGAGCCCAGTTCCTAGAGAGCCATCAGCAGGCATGTGGCGAACATGCCCACTCTAGAATGACCTCAGATGGTCATGCAACTCTGGGCACCACCTCAGACAGTAGTTTGGAGACAGGAGCCGCCAGAATGGCGGCTCAACAGGCTTTACATACTAGAATACATCAGTGCCAAGGTGCACCGGCTAGCATCCCCAGCTGAGCCCACAGCCAGCATGTGTAGCTGCTGATAGTACTAAGGGCTCTGTTGAGTCCTGCGAACTGTAACAGATTCTAAGCCACCCTCAGCTGCTGCTTGTCTCCAAGGCAACCTGCACCAACTCCAAAAGCATCCCCGCATCCGCCCCCGGGCCGGCCCGTAGTCATGACCCACGCTGCAATTATTGTTGCTGTTCAACGGGTTCTCACATCTGCGCGCACGGGGCAGGTGGACACCTATGGGCTGGGGGTAAGCGCTCCCCCCACGTAGCTCCCGCTGCTCCGCCCCGCCGGTCCTCGCCCGCGCCCACGATGCCCGCACGCTGTTTCCTGCCACCCGGAGCCCAGCGCCGCGGCTCCCGGCGGCTGACGCGGCGGCCTGAGTGTCTGTCGGGGGAGATACCCTTCCCCAACTATTACGACGGCGCTGCAGATCCACATCGCGGTCCCCCCAGCTCGCGTCCGGGCTGCCCACCAATGTGGCGCGCATCATTGCACTGTGCTGGGACTAGGACTACAACCGCCGCCCTGCGGCCTGGGAGGACACCCACATGCTGGACGCGCTCATGCCGGAGGACGACATCGGCCAGCTGGGCCGCACCACGCACCTGGTGGACGCGCTGTGGGGCAAGCACCGCCTGGGCAGGAGCCCTTGCCGCCGACTGCCAGCTCCAAGCGGATGGGCGCCCTGGTGATCTCGGAGTTTCTGGAGGAGGAGGAGGAGGAGGAGGAGGAGGAGGAGATGATGGAGGAGAAACAGGAGCCAGAAGGGTTTCGCAGGACGCCGGCGCCAATGCCCAATGCCAACGGCCGTCCGCCGCCACTTGCCCGCCTGGTGGCGACGCCGCTCGCGCCATCTTAGGCTTACTATCTCGGTGACCAGCTGCTGGGGAGCGGCTCCCGGCAAGATCTCATGGGCACGGCGGCGGAGGCTGCCGCAGAGGTAACGCTCCCCTGAGGCCTGCCAATTAAAGCCGAGTGAGCTGTTTTCTCACTTGAGAATTTCCTCACCCATAGGCCCCAAATCTCAAGCCCCGACATATGCGTAGCGCCTGCGCCAACCATGAT
Source organism: Tetraselmis striata (assembly GCA_006384855.1). Taxonomy (NCBI): domain Eukaryota; kingdom Viridiplantae; phylum Chlorophyta; class Chlorodendrophyceae; order Chlorodendrales; family Chlorodendraceae; genus Tetraselmis; species Tetraselmis striata. The sequence goes on along the minus strand of VCJN01002354.1, from coordinate 66,442 downwards.
ACATGCAATGAGCTCTAGGGGTGGCACATCGGGTTCCCAACGCTGACGGCCATGTTGGCCCTTGACCTTGGCCTCTGGTACGGCAGCACAGCTTATGTTGCTTTTATAACTCTTAGATGTTCCCAAGCCGCCCGGATGAACGTCTTGCGGTGCATATGTTCAACACAAGCAACCAGGGTGATGCCGCGATGTGATGTTCATAATGCATTTTTCTTTCACACGCATGCGGTAATTGACCTGTCCCTTTCTCTGCACTCGATGCCCTTTAAATGGGGGGGGGGGGGGTAATGCACGATTGCGGAGACTGTCATGTGAAAAAGTGCCCTACTTGCGGCAGCGCGTACTACAACATGCATTCCACACAATTGCTGCTCCGGGCCATGACAGGGGGACCCAGTACGTCTGCTTAATACGTGTCCAGCATGCGTGGCACGCCGTCATTCCTTTCTAGCGTAGTACTGCCCCCCTTACTAAGTACTCAAGTGGTACTGATGACTGCACAGTCTTGCGGCACCGTAAGATAGTCCCGCCCCTGTGCTGCTGTGGTGTAGGCGAGGTGCGATTTAACTGCCGGCGTGAAGTGACACGCTGGGCAGTACTCAGGGTGGGGCAGAGGGCGGTGATGCCCCTCCCAGCATGGCCCTGCTCGGTAATTAATAGGCGGCTCTCATCCACTGAGGCTTCTCAGTCCAAGCTTCTCCGTCCTTCCCTGCTGCATGACACATTGTAGATATAGCATTCCATGACGAAATGTGTATGAATGCCGGCGCAGGGTTGGCCGTCACTTTGATGCCAGTCATTTTCGCATAATCGGCGCTCGGAATAAGATGCCTTTCTCATGTAAGCACTCCAGTTTACCACAGAGGTATGCGATGTTGCCCTCTTTGGTGCAAAACTGTTTAAACTTTTTTCATCCCTGGCGATCCAGGCCAGCTGTCTCACGGGCCAACTACATGAACTGGGTCGGCTGCGCCGGTAGCATGCGGTTCTTTGAAGACTAGGCCCCTACACCTGTGAGAGAGGTGTGTCTCCTCCCTCCCCCCTGATCCCCTAGCCATGGCACCGCGGTTCATTCTACCGCCGGGTGGATGTCCTCTTTGTGGCGCAGCTTCGCCCCGCAGCTCAGGCAGTCTTCCCTGCAGTACATCCTATTATACTGATGCGGGTCATGATAGAGTAGCATCAGATGAGGCAGAAGAAACAAAAGGTCTTTAGGAACACGGAACTACTTGGTCTGGCAAGAGTCCGGTTGAAGACTGGCTGTAGTATGCTACCTTATTGTCTCCAAGACGTTAAGGGAGTGGAGGTTTATTATCATTGCCGTGACAATTGACCATTCCACCATACCGTAAACCCGCACAGCTAACCTCAAACGACATGCAGTACGGACAGTTGCTGGTTGCTAACTAGCTATCAAAATCATAGATGAATGGCACGTCGTGAGCAGACCGAACCCCGTCCTGCCCGGCGTGCGTTGCAAGATGTGACATATGGTTCATTTCAACATTACAATGATTGTGCGGGCCCATCAGTTCATGCTGTTTAATCGCTGCTGCTGCTGCTACTGGGCGAAAAAACATCGCTGCTGCATTTCGTTCATGAAAGTCAGAGGTCCATTTCGTTGTGATCATTGCTCATTTCGTTAGCTGCGCGTCTCGTTTCGTTGTTGTAGCTGGGGTAAAAAAGGCTAATCTGGAGGGGTGAAAGGGGGGGAGGGGGGAGGGAGGGGTCTCGTGCGTTCGTTAGTGGTCTTGAAGAGTCGGTAAAACGGTACTCACTGTCGAGTGGGCGAAGAGCCGAGCATGGGCGAAATGCGGCCCAGAAACTTCCTGACGGTATCCATGGAGGATGGGCGCTTGTCGAGGTAGGGGCGCAGCCAGGGGTGGCGCGCGGCGTCGCGCGCCGAGAGGCGGGCGTGGAAGTCGCGAGTCAGGCAGCGGCGCACCAGGTCCTTCGCCTCCTCGCTGACGCCCGCCCAGGCGGGGCTCGACATCTCCACCGGCTGCTCGTCGATCTGTTGGAACAGCGTCTTGAAGTGCAGGCCGTCGAAGGGCATCTCGCCGCTGAGGAGCTGGTGCAGGACGACGCCGGCTGCCCACACGTCGACGTGCTGCCCGAACACCGCGCCGCGCTCGCGCCGAAACACGCGCGCCAGTTCCGGCGCAAAGTACGATGGCGTGCCCGACGCGGTGGTCCCCCAGAACCCCTTGCGCATGTCGTGGCAGAGGCCGAAGTCTGTCAGGCGCACGGACGAAAAGTCGCCCGGCGTTTGTAGTATTAGGTTTTCGAGTTTCACGTCGCAGTGGATGAGCTTCTCCCGGTGGAGAATGCTGAGCGCGCCAAAAACGCCCGCCATAATGCGCGCCACATCCGCCTCCGCCGCCAGCGGCGGGAGGTCCTTCAGGCTGCCCCCCTCCAGCAGCTCGAAGAGCAGGTAGTACTTGGCCAGGTTCACCACGGTAGGCTGCCAGTGCGGTGGCCAGCCTTGGGTGCGTCAGTCTCTGCTGCAGGGCGAACTCCTCAGCGGCGTCCGCTTCCGAGTAGTGGCCGTCCAGGGTGATTATCTTCACCGCGTACTGCTGCTGACCGCTGCCACCCTTGGCCCGGGCGCGGACCACCACGCTGGAGGCGCCCGCGCCCAGCTGCTCCTCACTGAGCTCAAACTCGTCGAAAATGCAGGGAAGGCTGGGGTCGACTTCCTTGGGGGCGCTCGCAGGCGAGGGCGGTGCGGGGTCGACCGCGTGGCATTGCGCCGGCGCCAGCTGGTCAGTCGCAGTTGGCGGCTTCGGTTCCCCGAGGCCGCCGCCGCCGCCGAACCGGCCGCGCAGCCACTGCGAGACCTTGCCTCGCGAGATATCCGGCCAGCTGAATGGACCCGGTGCTGTCGGCTCGACTAGGAGGTACTGCATGCTGTCGGCTGCGTCGTGCCGACGCGCGGGCGTAGAGGGGTACAGGTACCGCTAGTAAAGCGGAGGAGAACTCGCTACAGCAAGCAGTGGACGCGTGGGGGGCGGTCGGTGTATGACCACGCCGCGGGGCGGCACGCGGGAGTGTACGGGCTTGTTGAGGAAAGCTTCCAATGGAAGGTCTGTCGAGTTGATGAGTAGCGACTACCGCCGGCTGTAGACTACGGGGTCATAATAATTCGCTGATGAGTCATACCTGTTTTGTACTTTGTCGCTGCACCGTCAGGGCACTGTGTTCTTTTCTTGGCGGCGCGGCGCTTATGCGCCCTGTGCTGCGAGGTGCTGCAAGTAATACGGGTAGCAGCGACTACGGGTACCTGGGCAGGCAGTCGGTATTCAGCGCTACTGGTAGGATACGTCGTCTGCTCGTCGGTTCAAGTAGATTCGCGGGCGGGCAGGGCTCAGCGAAGTCGGGCAAGTAGGATACGGGTACTGACAGGAATACTGGTATGAACAAAAAGGACAGTAACAAGTCCACCTACAGTACTGCTAAAAGCAGTACCAAAGATCACACAGCAAGCCGCCAAATACTATCGGCGGAGTATATTTCGCAAAATATAAAAGGGTACCTGTACCCGCCGTCGTTGCCGCGTCGGACACCGATACTTCCCGGTACCTGGTACGTATGTACCACTACTCGTGTTGGGTATAAAGCGACTCTGTATGGTATAATATTGCGCGCTCTCCGACTACGATGTATGCGTGTACCCCAGCCACGTTGGATGATGAGTGCCGGTACGGGATACTACTGCGCTGATGGCGCAAATAGCAGCATTTGAAATTCAAGGGTGTGACGACTACACGTCAGATTAGCAGCATCCTGGTACGTTCCGTCCTCCTGCTACCCGTCGTCATGGTCGCCCCAGCCTACTACCGTAGGCCACTTCCGGTGTCGCGCAGTCCTCTCGGCGTCGGTCGGATTCGTGATGGTGCGCAAGTCCCGCCGTTGTCGCACGGCTCACATGAAGATCCCGATGGTGTGTGAGTTCGTACACAGGGGAATGCTCGTCTCTAACTCTCTTCGGAACGGAAATAGCATCCGCCGCTGCATAGAGCCATGTCCGAGAGGCGCGACTCAATGACCGAGAAACAGATCGCCTGGGGTACAAGCGCTTGAAGGCCCGCTTTGTGGCGGTTGCCGACGAGATCCGTGCCCATTTTTGGAGGCGGAGAACATCAATTAAGCCGATTGGAGCAACAAATCGAACGGTTTTCTCTTGGCGGCCAGCTGATGGGGAACGGCTCCTGGCAAGACATCAGGGGCACAGTGGAGGCTGCCAAAGCACTGCCCTCAAACCGGATGAAGGTGAATAAAGTGTGCTATGACCCGCCTCGCAAGCCCCAACATAGGCGTAGCGTGTGCAGCAACCATGATATGGGCGATGAGCTCCAGAGTCAGTGGCACATTGGGTTAATAACGCTGACAACCATGTGGACCTTTGACCTTGGCCTCTGGTACGGCGGCACAGCTTATGTCGCTTCAATAAGTCTTAACTCTTTCCGCCCGGATGAACGGCTTGCGGTGCATATTTACAACATAAGCAATCAGCGTGATTCCGTGATGCGGTGTTCCTCATGAACTATTATTTTCCCACGCATGCGGAAATTGACCTGGCTCCTTCAGTCTCTGCACGCGATGCCCCTTTTGGCGGGGGGGGGGGGGGGGGGGGGGGGGGGGGGCACTATTGCGGAGACTGTCGTATGAAACACTGACCACCCGAAGACTTGCGGCAGCGCATACTATTACGGGAATTTCATTGAATGATGCGCCGAGCCATGGCAGGTGAACCCACTGGTACACCTGCTTAATGAGTCCAGCATGTGTGGCATGCCATCATTCATTCTGGTGTCTCACAACAACCCCCCCCCCCCCCTACTCTGTCCACGGAAGTCCTGCTGACTGCACATACAGTCTTGCGGCACCATTTGTCCCGCTCCTGTGCTGTGGTGTAGAAGCGGCGCGACTATACTGCCGACATGGCGTGATACGCTGGGAAGTACTCAGGGTGGGGGCTCTGAGGCGCCCGCCCAAACTTCTTCCCCCTCCCTGCATCACACGTGTTTAATTATGTAGTTCCTGATGAAATGTATGCATGCCAGCATAGGATTGGTCATACTCCAGCCTACGGGTATACTTTTGAAACTGCCATTCAGAATAATTTGCCTCCTTATCTATGTAAGCAAAATGAGATAAATTATTTTTACTCGTGTGCGATGTTGCTCCCTTTCCTGTAGTGAATTCTCCTTCCAAATGTGAGTAATGGGTAAAACATGATGAAGCAGAAGAAGAAATATTACTAATGGTGGAGACACATAATTAATTGTTCTGGCATATTCGGCTTAAGACGAAGGAGATACATTTTGCTAATTCGGTTTTTGAAAAATATAAACGTAGTGGAGGTTAATAATTATTGTGACAATCAACCGTTCCAACATACAAACCCTCTAACTCCTTGGTGTAAATGGCAAAGCGCAACTGGCCATTTCAACGTTACATTCATTGCGCGGGCCTGGCAGTTCATGCTGCGTTATCGCTGCTGCTTTTCGTTCATAAAAAGGCAAAGGCCCATTTCATAGTGATCATTTCTCATTTCGTTAGCTACGCGTCTCGTTTCGTTGCTGTACTTGGGGCTGAAAAGGCTAATCCTCAAAGGGGGGGGGGGGGGGGGGGGGGGGTCTCGTGCGTTCGTTTGTGGTCTCGAGCCCGCGAAACCGTACTCATTGACGAGTGGGCGAAGAGCCGAGCTTCGGCGAATTGCGGCCCAGAATCTTACTCACGATATCCATGGGGGATGGGCGCTTGTCGAGGTAGGGGCGCAGCCAGGGGTGGCGCGCGGCGTCGCGCGCCGAGAGGCGGGCGTGGAAGTCGCGAGTCAGGCAGCGGCGCACCAGGTCCTTCGCCTCCGTCGCTGATACCCACCCAGGCGGGGCTCGACATCTCCACCGGCTGCTCGTCGATCTGTTGAAACAGCGTCTTGAAGTGCAAGCCGTCGAAGGGCTTCTCGCCGCTGAGAAGCTGGTGCAGGACGACGCCGGCTGCCCACACGTCGACGTGCTGCCCGAACACCGCGCCGCGCTCGCGCCGAAACACGCGCGCCAGTTCCGGCGCAAAGTACGATGGCGTGCCCGACGCGGTGGTCCCCCAGAACCCCTTGCGCATGTCGTGGCAGAGGCCGAAGTCTGTCAGGCGCACGGACGAAAAGTCGCCCGGCGTTTGTAGTATTAGGTTTTCGAGTTTCACGTCGCAGTGGATGAGCTTCTCCCGGTGGAGCATGCTGAGCGCGCCAAAAACGCCCGCCATAATGCGCGCCACATCCGCCTCCGCCGCCAGCGGCGGGAGGTCCTTCAGGCTGCCCCCCTCCAGCAGCTCGAAGAGCAGGTAGTACTTACCGGGGTCGCCGCGGTAGGATCCCAGTGCGGTGGCCAGCCTTGGGTGCGTCAGTCGCTGCTGCAGGGCGAACTCCTCAGCGGCATCCGCCTCCGAGTAGTGGCCGTCCAGGGTGATTATCTTCACAGCGTACTGCTGCTGACCGCTGCCACCCTTTGCCCGGGCGCGGACCACCACGCTGGAGGCGCCCGCGCCCAGCTGCTCCTCGCTGAGCTCAAACTCGTCGAAAATGCAGGGAAGGCTGGGGTCGACTTCCTTGGGGGCGCTCGCCGGCGAGGGTGGTGCGGGGTCGACCGCGTGGCATTGCGCCGGCGCCAGCTGGTCAGTCGCAGTTGGCGGCTTCGGCTCCACGTGGCCGCTGCCGCCAAACCAGCCACGCAGCCAGTGCGAGACCTTACCTGGCGGGATATCCGGCCAGCGGAATGGACCTGGTGCATTCGGCTCGACTATGAGGTACTGCATGCCGTCGGCTGCGTCGTGCCGACGCGCGGGCTTGGAGGAGTACTGGCTAGTAGCGCAGTAGATCGACGCGCGGGCGGCGGTTGTTATGGCAACGCCGCGGCGCGGCGCACGGAGGTGTACGACTGTACGGGCTTGTTGAGAAAAGCTTCCAATGGAAGGTCTGCCGAGATGACGATGGGCTCATCTCGAGATCAGATGTCGAAAGGTCGGTGGATCAAACTCCTGGCGGGATCAGACGAAATCTGATGATCAGATCACTTCTGCCGAGTCATTTTTGTCTGTAGTTTATTTTGGCTTTTGATACTGTTCTCGCTGCCGCTGATGTAAACATTTACATTAAGGATTTCAAAGTTGAGTCTGGTTTTGCCAAAAAGGTCGCGCAGGCTGTTTTACACGGTCAAGAGCCGAAATTGGCAGGAAGGTTTAGCGAAAAGCGTGGAGGGAAAACGGAGTCAGGGAGGGCGCTGCGTGGAACGCAGCGAAAACTGGAAGATGGCAGGCTCAGCTGTTCTGGCTGCTTTTATGTCTACTCGTGCTGCACCCAACAAGGGCGCAACAACAGTTACTAGTTCCCGTACCACTGCGCAGCACTTGTAGCTGAAAAGCGGTTAGGTCAAGGATGGAAACCCCATAAACTAGTTTAGATCATTTCAAAGTTGAGTCTGGTTTTGCCAGTCTTGAGCGAACGGAGAGAGCGGTGGATTGACGGAGAAGGGGTAGCGCCAAGTCATGAAGGAGGCACTGGGAAGGCCACCGCTGCGGAGTCCTGTTGGACTTGGAAGTGGCGGAGAGGGGCGATGTGTCCAAAGAAGAACCACGCGCCAGGAGAAGGAAGAACGTTGGGGTCGATGTAGTCCAGAACGACATCAGAGTTAGTGGCCCAACCGCCCTGGTAGCGGATGTGGGACAGTGGCGCTCCAATGGCGTTTGCTGCAGAGGCTGCGCCCTTGCGTAGACTGTGTGAAGTCCAGGAAGTGCCAGCAGGGGGGGCGGCGTTGACTAGGTTGACTGCTGTAGACAACCAGTCTGACATCGTAGTAGCAGTCCAAGGTTTCGACTGCTCAGCCACATTGACAGCCCAGAAGTTGGAGGTAGCCAAGCCAACAGTAACCAGGGGGACAGACTGGACGTTGTCGATGAAGTAGCGCAAGAGACGTGCCACTCGAGGGTGCTCGGACACTGGAAGGAGAAGTACGCGCAGGTCGTCAGGTCCCCGCCGGCCGGCGCGACCCTTCTCGCGGTAGATCTGCAAGGTGATGTTGTAGGTGTCGACATGCACATCTTGCACTCGACAGGAGACGCCAGTAAGGCCCCTGGCAAAGAACAGGAAGTTGACAACCGAGGCCAAGAGGGCTCGGTAGTCGAGGTGGGACTCTGGGTAAGGAGCAGACACAATTAGCTCGGCCTTTGAGACGAAGCGGTAAGCTACATCCGCAGGCAGAGGGACACGCAAAGGGGCAGCGTCCAGTCGACGCTGACGTAACATTAACCCACGTCTTGCCGAAGTGAGGTGTAGGCTGTCCTTGGCGATCGGGACGAGGTTGTGCAGCTCGAAGAAGGTGTTGATGGCAGACAGATAGGGCTGCAGCGACTTAGCTGCGATATGCCCTCGCTCCCCGATCCAGGCAACGTACCGAACAACAGTAGCAGTAGTCGCCTCTAGCGGGCTGATGTTCTCGGAGTCGTGGCAGAACTCAGCGAACTGAGCCAACCTGCCAGCGTAGCTCTTGAGGGTCTGAGCGCTGAGGGAGCTGGAGAGCAGGTCGAGCGTCCGCTGGCCTAGCTCGTCTGAGCCGAACGCGTCCTGTAGTCGGGATCGCAGTGACGCAGCCCACGGAGCGATAGCTGCGGGCTCGTCGATTACGTAAGTGCGTCGTTTTACTGACAGAGTGCCACCGGGACGGCTACTGTTCGCAAAGTACTCGGCAGCAGCGGTTAGGTTCCCGGCGGTTGGCCGGTAGTTGCTGGACGGGTTTGCAGTAGCTCCAGTACGGGTTTGCGGGGCTAGGTTCAGGTAGGAGGGCCGCCCCGCGCGCCCTTCGCGCTCATAGCGCCTGTCCCGTGCGTAACGTACACGCGCGAAACTTGGTCGTTGCGAACCGGTTGTAACTCGTAGTGTAACAACCGACGAACGCAGAGATGGGGTTGTAAGAAAGGCGGATGGTTGAGCCGCCATGTGCAGGTGTGCGGATGGTTGAGCCGCACTCGGCTGTAGCTGTAAGAAGCGCCGCACCGAGGAAGGTCTAAATGAAGTCTGTAAGGTGGGGGGGTCAGGTCCTGACACAGGGCGCTCATCCCGTCGTTGAGCTGCAAGGGTGCGCCTTGCGGCGGTCACCGAAAGGTGGCCTCGCAAGGCTCCTGCAGCTCCGACGAACGGCGCCCCACACCGTCACTCGTGCTCACCTTCGCGGCCACGTCCACGTCCCCCGCCACGTCCTCGCCCACGCCCGCGACCTGCAGCTGCAGCCGCCACTCGAGAAGTAGCGGTCGCCTTGGCGCTGCTGGCAACGGTCGCCTCGAAAACACGACGCTCGTAGTCCCGCATGAGGTCCCCAAAGATCGCGGAACCCAGGTGCTCCGAAGCAGGCTGAAAATGCTGAGCTCGCAGCACATCCAGAACACCTTGGTCACCGTGCACACGCTTGATCTCATTGAGCTTCCGTAGGAAGGCCAAACGAAACCGAAACGCCTTGTCGATGGCCTCGGCGTGGTTCCGGGCTCTCGCGAGGTAGGGGGTGAAGTCCTGGTTGCTGGAAGGGACGTAGGGCAGTAGCTCGTCGAGCGCCACGAAAAGGGCGGCCATGTGGGCCCCGAAACACGACATCCACAAGTACTCCTCCTGGGCCGGCAGACGCCGGTCATCCTGCTTGAGGTACTCGTTCGTTAGGTCGGTGCTCAAAGGGAAAAGTCCAGGCACTCGGCTGACCGGTCGAACGGCCTCGTAACCAGACTCTGCTCTCTGCAGTAGCTCTGGCACCGCGAGGTAATCATCCTCGGCACTCACGGATTTTGCTCCGACACGGCCGCTCTGGGCTAGCTCTAGCAAGTCGGGGCGCTCTGCGGCTCCCCCGCTGCCTGTCGGCTGTCTCGCGAAGCGCTGCCCTGAGCCGGAGCCATGTGCCCCTTCTCCATCAACAACGCGATCACGAGCCGTCAATTGTGCCACAGCTGTAGCCAACTCTCGCAGTAATGAAGACTGGGCCCTCATATCTGCGTTCAGCGACTGCAGCGTCGGCTCAGCGACGGGTTCTTCTCCATCTGACATAGTAACGCACGGACGTACGGACGAGAATATCACACTCGGGTGGCGAGCCGGGTGTGGTCTTGAACAACCTGGGGTGACCTTGCTCGCAACGGGTTACGAGACAGTTTTTACATCGCTGCGTGGAACGCAGCGAAAACTGGAAGATGGCAGGCTCAGCTGTTCTGGCTGCTTTTATGTCTACTCGTGCTGCACCCAACAAGGGCGCAACAACAGTTACTAGTTCCCGTACCACTGCGCAGCACTTGTAGCTGAAAAGCGGTTAGGTCAAGGATGGAAACCCCATAAACTAGTTTAGATCATATTTTTATTAATATGGCGGCCCTCTACGTTGATGTTTAAATAAAACATGGCGATAAAGTGAAATAAAATCCAATCCTTGTCTGCTAGGGGGTTGTGCTGGTTTGGGTATTGCCACGTGTACTACTCAGTAAAACACATAAAATATTACAGCAGTCGTTTCAAAGTTGTCTGATTCTGCCAAAACGATCGCGCAGGCTGTTTTACACTATCAAGAGCCGAAATTGGCAGGAAGGTATAAAGTGAAAGAGTGGAGGGAAAACGGAGTCAGAGGGGGCGCTGCGTGTAACGCAGCGAAAACTGGAAGATGGCAGGCTCAGCTGTTATGGCTGTTTTTATGTCTACTCGTGCTGCACCCAAAAAGGGCGCAAAAACAGGTGCCTAGTTCCCGTACCACTGAGCAGCACTTGTAGCTGAAAAGCGGTCAGGACAAGGGAGCGAGGAAACCCCATAAACTAGTTTAGATCATTTCAAAGTTGAGCTGGTTTTGCCAGTCATGAGCGAACGGAGAGAGCGGCGGATTGACGGAGAAGGGGTAGCGCCATGTCATGAAGGAGGCACCGGGAAGGCCACCGCTGCGGAGTCCTATTGGACTTGGAAGTGGCGGAGGGGCGCGATATGGCCAAAGAAGAACCAACATGCGCCAGGTGAAGGAAGAACGTTGGGGTCGATGCAGTCCAGAACGACGTCGGAGTTAGTGGCCCAGCCGCCTTGGTAGCGAATGTGGGACAACGGAGCTCCGATGGCGTTAGCGGCAGACGCTGCTCCCTTGTGAAGGCTGTGTGAGGTCCAGGAAGTGCCGGCGGGAGGGGCGGCACCGACAAGACGAACGGCTGCAGACAGCCAGTCCGACATTGTAGCGGCGGTCCAAGATTTGGACTGCTCGCTTGGGGTGACCGCTCAGAAGTTTGTTTCGGCCAAGGCAACTGGAGCCACGAGGACAGACTGTACGTGGTCGATGAAGTGGTGCATGAGGCGTGCAACTCGGGGGTGATCTGACACCGAAAGGAGAAGCATGCGCAGGTCGTCGGGACCCCGCCGTCGGCCAGCGCGACCTTTCTCGCGGTACACCTGCAGGGTACTGGTGTAATCGTCGACATGCACATCCCGCACTCGGCAGGACACGCCAGTAAGTCCATTGGCAAAGAACATGAAGTTGAAAACCGATGCCACGAGGGCTCGGGAGCAGACTCGGCCCGCTCGACGAAGCTGTAAGCTACATCAGCAGGCAGAGAAACTCGCAAAGGGGCGGCTTTCAGACGGCGCTGCCGCAGCATCAGCCCACGCCTAGCTGCAGTAAGGTGTAGGCTGTCCTTGGCGATTGGGTCGAGGTTGAGCAGCTCGAAGAACGTGTTGATTGCAGAGAGGTAGAGTTGCAGCGACTTAGCCCCAATGTGTCCCCGCTCACCAATCCAGGCGACGTGCCGGACGACAGTAGCAGTGGTCGCCTCCAGTGGGCAGAACTCCGCGAACTGGGAGAGTCTGCCGGCGTAACTCATCTTGAGTGTCTGAGCGGTGAGAGAGTTGGAGAGCATAACGAGCATCCGCTGCCCTACCTAACTCGTCTGAGCCGAAAGCATCATGCAGTCGAGATCGCAGTGAAGCAGCGTAGGACGCGACGGCTTCGGGCTCGTCAATTACGTAAGTACGCCGCTTCACCGGCAGATTGACAGGGGGGCGACTATTGTTAGCAAAGTTAGGTTAATAACATTGTTAGCAAACTCGGCAGCAGCGGTTAGGTTCCCGGCGGTTGGCCGGTAGTTGCTGGAAGGGTTTGCAACATCACCACTACGGGTTTGCGGGGCTAGGTTCAGGTAAGAGGGCCGCCCCACGCGCCCTTCGCGCTCGTAGCGCATGTCACGCGCGTAACGTACGCGCGCGAAGCTTGGTCGTTGCGAACCAGTTGTAACACGCGGTGTGACAACCGACGGACGCTGACTGAGTGATGAAATGGTACGGGTGGCGGTTGGCTGAACCGCCATGTGCAGATATGCGGATGGTTGAACCGCACTCGGCTATAGTTGTAAGAAGCGCCGCACCGAGGAAGGTCTAAATGAAGTCTGTAAGGTGGGGGGGGGGGGGGGGGGGGGGGCAGGTCCTGACACAATAAGGCGCTCATCCCGTCGTTGAGCTGCCGGGGTGCGCTTTGAGGCGGTCACCGACAGATGGCCTCGCAAAGCTCTAGCAGCTCCGACGAAAGGCGCCCCACACCGTCATTCGTGCTCACCCTCGCTGCCACGCCCGCGTCCACCACCACGTCCTCGTCCACGCCCGCGCCATGCAGCCGCTGCCGCTACCCAAGCAGTAGCGGTTGCTTTTGCGTTGCTGGCAACTGTCGCCGCGAAGACGCGACGCTCTTAGTCCCTCATGAGGTCCCCAAAAATCGCAGAACCCAGATGCTCAGAAGCAAGCTGAAAGTGATGGGCTCGCAGCACGTCCAGAACACCTTGGTCACCGTGCACACGCTTGACCTCATTAAGCCTCCGTAGGAAGGCCAAACGAGAGCGAAACGCCTTGTCGATGGCTTCGGCGTGGTTCCGAGCTCGCGCGAGGTACGGGGTGAAGTCCCGACTTGCAGCAGGGACGTAGGGCAACAGCTCGTCGAGAGCTACGAAAAGTGCGGCCATGTGGGCGCCGAAACATGACATCCATAAATACTCCTCCTGGGCCGGCAGACGCCGGTCATTCTGCTTGAGGTACTCGTACGTTAGGTCGGTGCTCAGGGGGAAGAGTCCCGGCACTCGGCTGAACGGTCGAACGGCCTCGTAACCAGACTCTGCTCTCTGCAGTAGCTCTGGCACCGCGAGGTAGTCATCCTCGTCATTCGCGGATTTTGCTCCGACACGGCCGCTCTGGGTTAGCTCTAGCAAGTCGGGGCGCTCTGCGGCTCCCCCGCTGCCTGTCGGCTGTCCCGCGATGCGCTGCCCGGAACCGGAGCCATGTGCCCCATCTCAATCAACAACACGGTCACGAGCGATCAATTAGGTCAACGCTGTTGTAAGCTCGCGCAGCAGTGTAGATTGGGCCTTCACGTCTCCTTGTAGCGATTCGAGCGTTGGCTCAACGACGGGTTCTTCTCCATCTGACATGGTAACGCACGGACGTACGGATGAGAATATCACGCTCGGGTGGTGAGCCGGGTGTGGTCTTGAACAACCTGGGGTGACCTTGCTCGCACCATGTTACGAGACAGTTTTGACATCGTTGCGTGTAACGCAATGAAAACTGGAAGATGGCAAGCTCAGCTGTTATGGCTGCTTTTATGTCTACTCGTGTTGCACCCAAGAAGGGCGCAACAACATGTGCCTAGTTCCCGTACCATTGAGCAGCACTTGTAGCTGAAAAGCGGCTAGGTCAAGGGAGGAAGCCCTATAAACACGTTTAGATCATACATGTAGTCTCAACACCAAGCGGCTTGTTGTATTGCTCTTATGAAAGTACCCCGGTACTGCTTTCACAGGTGGATTTGTTATTGCAATCATGCATTCGAGTCTGGTTTTGCCAAAAAGAGTGCGGAGGCGTTTTTACACGTAAAAGCGCCATTGTATGGCTAGGAAGGGTTTCACTGGTGCCAGTCCTGTCCCGGGGGCGAAAAAATGCTAGGAAGGTTCAGCGAAAGGGGAGGGGATGTCGGAGGAGGAGCCCGCAGGGCGGAGGCGGAAAACGGGAGGGCGCTGCCGAAGGCAGCGAGCTGGAAGATGGCAGATAGACGAGCTGCTGGTGGCTGTCCTAAGTAGCTCCCCGGCCGGGAGCGCAGGTAGGGCTCGCGGGCGATGGCTGGGGCAGCCCGTACCAAAACCCGACGGTAGCAGTTACTTAACCGCTTGAAACCACTAACAGACCGTACGGGTCGCACTAGGACAGTTTTAATCCGTCAGGAAACCCCGTAAACACGTTGAGATCATTTCAATCATGCATCCGAGTCTGGTTTTGCCAGTTTACACGCGGTTCGTTTACGATTGCGAGCGTAGGCAGTCGGCAGTCGTGCCGACCAGATGAAGGCGGAAGATGTCGTGCTTGAGTTGTAGAAGGGGTCTCGCGCCGAGAGGTCCTCGATCGAGGCGGAGGCGCATTAGACGCGGACGGGAGATGTTGACCCCGGTATCACATATGCAGTACGTGTCGCGGAATCAAGGCGCCGTCTCCCGACGGTGCCCTATATTAGCATTGACCGCGCGCCATGGTGACGTGCGGCACGAGCCAGAACTGCAGACCAGTAGAAGCAGGGGTAGAAGTGGCCAAGTTGGCGACGAGCGCCCATCAAAGCAGTGGCACAGTAGGACGTGTGCAGTTGCGTGCACGAGAGCGCGAGCGCGCCGCGTACAGCTAGTTGAAGTACTGGCACGATGTACCCGACGCGATGGTAACTATGTACATGTACTGGCGATGCACGTTACGAGGGGTGGACACGCATCAACGCGCGAAGACAGCTATGTAATGTTGCAGCCATCACCAGCGGTGGTTGTTTCGCCCCTTTGCGCGAAGAGCGGCGAGTGAAACGCACAACGCCGAGGGGCGCGGGAACGTGGGACCTTGTGTGGTCGTGTCGTACCGGCTCTTAGGTGTGTCGGGGTCGGTTGTCGGCGACGTCGCAGAAGACCCGCCTACTCAGTAAGCTGTCGCCGTGGGTTTTTCTTCGCGAAGAGCGGTGAGCCGGCCGCCGCTGCTGCACCAGCGACGGTTGTTGACCACCCCGCAAAGCGCCGGCTAAGGATGATGCCACGAAACGCACAAGTCGCGTTAGGTGGCGGAGCTTTCCCCCGGCGGGCAGCTCGTATTGTCACAGAGGCGTTGCCGTGACGTTGGAAGCGGGTTGGCCGGCATAGAGGCCCTTGTGGCCTATCTATGCCGGCCCGTAACGATGCCAATGATGTCGGGGCAAGGGTGACGACGAGGGAGCCGCTGCTGATGCACCAGCGACGGTCGCCGAGGTAGGTTCCAAACCCAGAGTTGACCAGGGGTAGTTACGTACACCATGAGACGCCAGGCACGACAGGTGGTAGAGCTGCCCCCCGGCGGGCAGTTGCATGTTGTCGTGGTCCTTGTGACGATGACGTTGCAGTAGGAGGTCGGAGACGCATCGGCACGAGCCACACAAACGCCTCCCACTGCGACCACAACAAACGTTGCTGACGCATGATTGGGACGAGGGCAACGAGCCCTCTCAAAACACCGGCGCATGAGCGGCGCCACCCCCGTAACATACCAATTTCGCGAGTAGTTCCGGAAAACCACAGCATGTAACGACCGTTGATGCCACGACGCCATGTTGCAAGGACACGCGGACTGGGTTGCAGTGTCTTGCGGGCCAACAAGTGGTCGCCCCGACGACACGGACGTCCTCGATGTCCTCCTCCGTCCGCGCCGATTTGTTGCGGTGGGCGTAGTTGTCGTCGTTGACAACCGTGACGAGCAGCGGCCATGGTGCCAAGCGCGTCCACCTCACCTAAACCTCAAGTCAGAGTTGGCTACTGCGAGAGGGCGCTTCACTACGAGAGCCCCGAAGGCATGTACTGCGAATCGACTTCGGGTATTGAGGTTTAAACCACCCAACGGGAAACCCCCATCTATAATTTCTTGCCGTGCGCATCGCTACCCAAAAACGTCCCAGCTGCAAAGCCATGGCAAAAACGGAAAACGCCCCCGGGCGCACGATCGTGTAGGGAAACCCACATTACCGAGGGGTTGTCTGTCTCTGTCTGATGTTGTAACGAATGTGCGCGGCACGACGACTCAATACCAGGTGGATGAACCTCGGTGCAGACTTGTTCAGCCTCTATGACCCTCGCACGCACAATTAGTACGCGAAGGCGTTGCCGAAGGCAGCGATCGCGCGAGCTCGAAGATGGCAGACGAGCTGCTGGTGGCTGTCCTAATAAGCAGCTCCCTGGCCGGGAGCGCAGGGCTCGCGGGCGATGGGGCAGTCCGTACCAAAACCCGATGGGAGCAGTTACTTAAACGCTTGAAACCACTAACAGACCGTACGGGTCGCACTAGGACAGATTCAGTCCGTCAGGAAACCCCATAAACACGTTTAGATCAAAACGGCCTTATTGTAATCCGCGCTACATACCAGTGCCAGTACCGGTAGTCGTCGTATAGTTCATCGACGGTACTAGCGCGCGCGACGACTACGAATCTACGATCGACGAGCAGTATGGATATAGTACTGGTAGCGCGCGCGCTCATCAGCTGCTGCAGTCGTGGGTACGGGTGCGGGTACGTCCCGCTTTTATATAGGCGCGGCGCTGCTTGCTATACGTACTGACGTATTAATCTTTTAGTCAGTACTGGTACTGCTGTATAAGTGCTGGTGGATTTGTTACCGGCCTTTCTGTAATTCACCCTAGTACCTGGCAAATAAGGGTTGTCCGCGTCAGCATGACGTGTACACGCGGCGTACCTGTATGTATTCTCGTACACAAGTACTTTCATGGTATTAGCACACGGCGAGGGCATTATATGGTCTTTTACGGCCACTCCTCTTGGAGTTGGTACTGGTGAGGCCGCCTCTGCTGCCCAGCAATTGCTTCCTATCGGTGGTACGAGTACTGCCAATACCGTTACTACATGCGCTTTTGTAGCTCTGAAGATACCGTCGCCGGGCGAATTAGTGGCACACCCTCCGTCAGCAGCCACTGTTTCACTCCCAGAATCGCTGCCAGGTTCTACTGCTCCGCCCTCGGGTACGGGTTCGGGTGCGACCTCCGATGATCAACCCACGACCATGGTTGTCCAACGCCACCTCGGCCGTGCGATTCGCTTGCGTGACTTCGTGGCCCTCGATCTCAGCTTCCAACGTACTGGTGCAGCGGCCTCGCGACTTGATACCCTGCGCCTGTACAGCGCGTGCGGGCCGGGCTCCCTATCGCTTTTCCAGTCGGATCACGAGTCCGCCCGCAAGATTCCCCATGCTGCTTATGCGGCCGCCGTTGCGCGGGTACTGGGCCTTTGCCCGCGCGGAGGTTCCGCGCTTGTCACTTGCCCTGGCCCAACGTGTGGTATTGATCCCTTATGGCTTCGCTCTACGGATGGCTCGAACCGGAGCGCTACGGATTTCATCGTGGATCATCTACCCATATGCCCCGTAGCGAACTACAAGCACCGCATGCATACCGCTTTGAAGAATCTGTGGGCATCTGTGGCAATTGATGCGGGGGCGGTGCTTGACCGGGACCGCTCGGGAGCCGGCGACTTGACCCTTGAGACGAGTGGGCTGCGCCCAGCGGACCGCTCGCGGCCGTCGGACCTGACGCTGGCGGGGTGGGGAGGGGCAGCGTGCGATTACATGATCGACTTCGCGTGCGTGTCCTCCACGACCCCCACTTGGAGCAACGACCCCCGCTGGTGCATCCCGGGAATCGCGGCGACCGAGGCGGAGCATGCTAAGTTGGCAGCGGACCGGGCGTCTTCCGCCCCAGTGCAGGGTGTTCACCGGTACTACCCTTTTGTGGTTGAGGACCGCGGCCGACTCGGGAAGTCCGCTTTGACTGTGGTCTACATCTTCGCGGTGCTGTTGGCTGTGCGCAACTTCCCTGGCGGTCCTTCCGCCCCGACCTCTTGCTTTCTTCGTGGTCAATCCGTTCAGGCACTTCGAAACTTTGTCGCCGGCCAACATGCTGAGTTCCGCCGTCACCTGTCGCGCACACGGCGGGGGCTGTTGCAGCGGGTCTCGGCTTGCGTGCATGGTACCCTGGGCGGCATTCTCTCTGCCGGTGTGCAGATGGCCAAGTCTGATGCGTGTGCTCGTGCCCACTCTGCGTCTTCTCATGTTACTGCTTCCACCCCGCAGTCGATGTAGAGGACCTTTCTGATTGCCTTTTATTTTGGTGATTTCCGATATCGCCTTCTGCTGCTAGCTCATGTAATTATATGGTCAGATGTAGTCATCTAGAGGTTTACAGTACATTAGCTATGTTGTACTGCGCACGACCCCCGAGGTCGGCGCACGGACTATAAGGCCTGCCGGCCCGCACCAGCACTACGACCTGAGGGATCCACCCTCGGGCACAGGCACTCTCTGCTTTGCGCTCGCCTCAACCGGCTCGCGCAAGCAGTCTCGACTCTAGCAGTCGAGCAGAGTGTCAGCTTACTCTATGCCGACTCGGACCCGAGCCTCATCCTCCCGAGACGCTACACCTTCCCCACCCCGCGACAGCAGGATGCCCCCTCGCCCTGTACCGGAAGACGCCTTAGTGGACGACGCCCGGGCGGCGCCACGGCGGCATCTGTCGCGGAATTGGAAAAACGCCTGACGGCCCAAGCGGAAGCCCTGGAGAAGCGGCTGGCCGGGCAGTTTGAGGCTGCTACGGCTGCCTTGCTCGCTCGACTCGCCCCCCCCCCCCCCCCACTAACCCGCTTCCTCCCGAAGGCACCCAGCCAGCCAACCCCGTGGGCACGTCTGCGCCCGAGGGTGGTGAGCAAGGAGCGCAAGAGCCCCTTCCTGCTGAGCTAGACGCACCCGACAACGAGCTCGAGTACGTCGACTTTGCCTACTACGGCCGAGTCCCTCCCCCCCCCCCGGTCTGGAGCGCCCCCCGCGCGACGTCGACGAGCCCCGCTTGTGGACCCTGACCGACGACACCGCCCGCGCCCTCGCGGAGAAGCGGAGTCAGGCAGCGTACGACGAATACCTGCACCTAGGCTGCTATGCCGTCTTCAGTAGCTGCGCCAACGAGGCGATGCGCGGCGCTCTGGAGTCGCTTTCGACCGAGTCTGCTACGCCTGCAAGCAAGGCTGCGGCCCTTGCCGAGCTCCGCGCCTGCTACCGCACCCACTTGGCGACGGAGGAGGCCACCCGTTCCCGGTTGGGCTACCTCCAGCTCGCCAAGAATGGACCAACGGCTACAGAGGCGGACCGCGTTTTCGCCGAGCTCGCCCACGCAAAGTTCTGCACCCCACGGCGCATCGCCGTGTCCGGGCAACTCGACCAACTCCGCCGAGCGTTCGACGACAAGACCCTCGAGATCAGCCTTTCCGCAGCCGGCAAGGCCCGTGCCGCGGCCGCGTTCGCCAAGGCTACCCCCGACAAGCCCGCCCCCACAGAGTCCGCCGAGAGGCGCAAGCAACGCGAGCAAGCCGCTGCAGCGCGGAAGGCCGCAGCGGCAGCCGCAGCGTCCGACAAGGCCAAGGCCAAGCAAGGTCACCAAATGACGGTGTGGCCCGCCGCGCCGACTCATGTACGCCTACCTCCCTCTACATGCGACACCGCGTGCGGAGAAGATGGCGCGACTGGGAAAGCATCGGCGCGAGCGGGCAAGTCTTGAGTTGGATCCGCCAAGGGGTCCGGATACGCTTCAAGAACGGGCGACGCCCTCGCCCCTACAACCACGGCGTCTCTATGCGCGACGCCACTCAGGCACAACTGGACTTCATGGCTACAGCACTGCCCCGCTTCGAGGCGATTGGCGCGTGGGAGCGAGGACACTGCAACAAGTGGGTATCCAGAATGTTTCTAGTCCCCAAGCCCGGTACCAACAAGTGGCGCCTCATCATCGACCTACGGGAGCTCAACAAGTGGTACAAGACTTTCACGATGTCCTACGAAACGCTCAAGCACCTGCGGCACCTTGCGCGCGTGGGAGATTGGTTCGTGTCGATGGACCTGGCCGATGGCTACTACGCCCTTGGGATTCGGGAGGAGGACCGCGACTTCTTTACCGTGAACTACCGAGGGGAGCTGTGGCGACTTGCGTGCCTACCGATGGGTTGGACAGGCTCGTCGTACTACTTCTGCAAGTTGACGGCGGCCTTTACGGACTACCTGCGGACGCCCCTGAAGCGGCGCGACCCAGCGTTGGCTCCCACGGCCCCGTCCAAGCCTACGCGCCGTTTCATGCGCAACACTCGCTGGCGGGGCGAGCGGCTCCTACCCTATATGGACGACTTCCTTTTCCTCGCGGACTCCCGCGAGACAGCCCTGGAGCTACTCGTCCGGTTAAGCACCTTGCTGGACCGCCTGGGCCTGCTGCGCAACCCCAACAAGGGAGTCTGGGAGCCCACCCAGGTCGGCCCTCACCTGGGCCTGATCATCGAGCTGCAGCGCGGCGAGTTCCGCGCCCCCGAGGAGAAGCTCATCGCGCTAGCCAAGGCCGCCCGTTCTCTCCTTGGCCGAGCAACCTCCAACAAGCGCTGGCTCCCAGCTCGGCAGCTGGCGTCCTTTGCGGGCAAGGCGCAGTTCCTGTACTTGGCAGTTACGCCGGCCCGTTTCTTTTTGCGAGAGCTGCACTGCGTCCTCGCAACCCGGCAGGGCTGGGGCGGGCGCGTCAAGATGACAAACCAGCTGCGCCGCGACCTAGAATGGTGGACCCAAGTACCTGCGCAGCACAACGGTCGCTCTATATACAAGCCTGTGGAGACCGCGTATCTGCACGCGGACTCCAGCTCGTATGGCTGGGGGGCTGTGCTGAACAACAACAGCGCTTACCAGGCGCGCGGCTTCTGGTACGAGGACGACCGCTCGCATCACATCACGTGGAAGGAGCTTCGCGCGGTACGTCACGCGGTCGAATCGTTCCTGCCGCAGCTCCGAGGACGGCGCGTCTTGTTGCACGAGGACAACACGTGTTATGTACTCTACACTGCTGTACTTTGTACTGCGGGAGCCGACGAAGGAGCGAAGAACTGGCGACTGAGGCGGACGAGAACGAGTACAAGCCAAGCGAAGTACGAGTATGAGCATTGCGAGTGCGAGTACAAGTGAAGGCGAAGTACTGGTACGAGGACGACGAGGCGTCAGTACGAGCGACTACCAGGCGACTAGTAGTGCAGGACAGTATTACGAGTACCCACATGGGGTGCGAGTAACCTGTACTTACGCCTGCGTACCAGCAGGAGCGCGATTGTCGTACGCTATGGTGTCACCTGTTAATAGAGGATGATGATACCAAGCGTGAGATGATGGAGCGCTGCCTTAGTGGAGTGTTAGTAGTAGTAGCTAGAGCCTACTAGAACCATCTAGAACGCTATAGCATTTGCTATAGCAATAGTAGATATAAATATTATATCGACGGTGCTAGCAACCTGTCTGTATTTAGCTGTGTGTTACTAAAATAGCGACGGGCCGCGGGTTTGGACCGCACACGTCGATTTTAGTATTAGTATAGTAGTTACACGCAGCACAAGTGGTGGAAATTGGACTCTATACGCAGCGCACGGAATGACGGAAACCAGCGACTATAAATAGGCCGGCAAAACCACCGCCGGGCCAGTCACCCAGGTTACCGGCATTCCGGTATTGTAAGAATCCCTTTTCCCAACTCTCCGCTCATTATTCCTGGCCGTGTGGAATAACGATCCAATGGGCCCTCGACACAGCTCCTGCTTTAGGACTATCTATGGCTAGACGACTATTCGGCCTAAGTCCTAAGGGGGCTGTAACAACACGGCAGTAGTGGCGGCGCTAACCAACCTTACCTCTCGGTCGCCCGTCATGATGGAGGAGCTCCGCAAGCTGTGGCACCTCCTGGATATTCACGACATCTACATCAGGCCCCGGTACATCCAGTCTGCAGCCAACGTTTGGGCGGACCGACTCAGCAGGGAGCTGGACGACTCCGACTGGCAGCTCAATCCGCGGATATTCGCGTACCTGCAGCGCTTGTGGGGTCCGCACACCGTCGACAGATTTGCGTCTATGGAAAATACGCAACTTCCACAGTACAATTCCCGCTGGCGCGACCCGCATTGCGAAGCGGTGGATTCTCTCCATTTGCCGGACGAGTTCTGGCGCAGGGAACACAATTATTGCAATCCCCCGTGGGGTTTGTTGGACGATTTGGCGGACAAACTGCGACAGTCGGGCGCGTCCGCCACGGTCATCGCGCCTCACTGGCCAAGACGGCGTTGGTACCAGCTGCTGCAGGACCTCGCCACCGAGACGATTGTCTACCCGCCTACCCGCGACCTCTTCTTTCCTGGGCGGCGGGGAACGCGCGCGGGGGTCGGACGGCCCGGCTGGAGCGTCGTGGCCTTTCGGCTACCACGCCGGCATGGCTGCACCTCCGCCGTGGGTCGCTAGGCCGGGCTATGGCCGTGCAGCCGTCGCTGCAGTACAGTGTGCAGTACCCGGGCCGCCTGTCCCACACTCGACGCGCGCGCTACCGGCTTGCGGTGCGCTCCGGCTCTGAGGCGCCCTGGTCGGCATCGATGGCGGCCGAGCTCCGGTATTTGTTGGGGACCGACGACGTTGGTCAAGCGGCGCTCGGGTTGCTTACGGGTTCGCTAGCTGCCGGCACCTACCGCAACTACGACAGCGGCATGCGCTCTTTCGCTACTTTCTGCGAGCAGGAGGGCTTACGCCCGCTGCAAGCTACTACCAGCACGATCGTCCGCTACACTGCATGGTTGGGCATGCAAGGTACCGTCGGCGCGGAGTCCCTTCAACAGTACCACTCGTCCATTAACAAGTACTTCCGCGACCATCAGCGCCAGCCTGTCGCCCTCGGCGAAATGGTGGCCGACGCGCGCCGCGGCCTGGCCATCCAGCAAGAGCGTCTTGCGGCAGAAGACGTCCGCGTCGCCCTGTCTGCGCCCGTTGCGGCGGACATCCTAAACACCGCGATTGGATTTCGGCAGACATTGGTGTGGGAACCCGCTAATATTGCGGACATCCGCGCTTTCAGAGCCGCGCTCGCGCCGATTACGGCGTACGTCTTCCTGTGCCGCGCGGAGTCCGGCATTAGCTGCGAGACCGGTGATTTAGTGGTCGACCGGCCGTCCGGAGGCATTCTGTTGTACGTCCGCAAACAGAAAGGCGACCGGCGTACGAGGGTTTCCGCTAAGCCCCTGATGAATCTGCCCATCGCCGCCGTTCCGGACTTCGCTGAGCTGCTGGACTGGTACACCGTCAGTCGCGGCGCTTACTGCCGCCGTTTCTACGGCGCCAGCCCGCCGCCCAAGTTTTGGAGCATCTCCCCGCTGGAATCTTCTGCCACTTGGTCGGTTCAGCCACTCTTACCGAGTGGTTGCGGGAGGCCTACCTGGCGGCAGGCGCCCGACCTCCCACCGGTTTCAAGTGGACATCGCACAGTTTACGCAAGGGTGCCGCTTCCGCAGCAAGCTGCGTCGGCGTCCCCTTGCCGGCCATCAAACACGGGAATGGGACAAGATACTAGCGTAAACGGTAGAGGCCACTATACTTCACTTATGACTCACTGAAAATGGGACAATTTACTAGCTTTAAACCCTGTGCTGGTTTTTAGGGTTCGCGTGTACTGGCACAAAGTACATGATCACTTGGTGGCGGCGGAACGAGGCACAGGCGGCGGGTCGAGGCAGGTTCTCCGAAGGTAGGTAGGTAGGTAGGTTGCCGCGAAGTCGGGGCAGTTCTCCGTTTCCCACACCTGCCTAACAGTTCTCGCTGAAACAAGTAGGAAGTAGGGCTGCGGGGTCAGTATGGGTTCCCCCTTGCGGGCTGTACACGAACTTCGCGCCGCACTCGGGGAGGTGCGGGAACTCATTCAAGATCATGAGGGAATGATGAGTAGGGAAGTTCTTCTCGAGATGGCAACAAGTTGTATCGGGTCTGCCGTTGGCCGGCCCGTCTCCTCGCGTGGGGCAGCCTTGCGTGATGTTGCGACCTTGGAAGAGTCGTTAAGGGGGGGTGCCCAGCGCCCCACTGCGTCTTTGGCCGAAGTAGTGGCGTCTAAAGAGGGTGCCGCAGGCAGCCCCGGCATGCAAGGCAGCGCTAGGCGTTCCGACACGGTTGTTGCAGGCGCCCCACGGCCCACCCCGGTTGAGGATGAGGTACAACCACACCATATCGGTAGTCACTGGCTTCCTGCCGAAGACGGCCACACTGAATATGCCGACTACAAAGCGGTCAAGTCGGTGATCTCAGGCCTCCCTACTAAATGGCGATTTTTGTATGCCTCGGCGGCTACAAAGGTATGCTGCCCCTCGTCAAATAATTTCCGCGTGCAGGTAGCAGTCACCTGCGGTCGAACCAACGGATACATTGCAGCAAGGCCGCCCACCTTGCGAATGGCGTCGCTTCTTTTGAGGCCGGTTGCGACTATGCGGCAGCAAGGCGAGGGGGTACGTCGCTCGTGCAGCTAGCAGTCGGGGGGATGTGGGTAGGTTGAACGCGCAATGGCGACATAAGTAGCAAGCCATAAAAATGCAAAGGTGGACAACAACATTATGTCGCAGCAAGGCCGACCACCTTGGCGACGTGCGTCGCTTCTTTTGAGGGCGGCTGCGACTCGTTGGCGGCGGGCGAGGAGATGCGTCTCTTGTGCCAGCTTTTGCACTCCGGGGCTGTGGGTCGAATGTGCGATGGCGACATTATAATTAGCAAGCCGAAAACTGAAACAGCCCAGCATAGCCTTACCTCGCAGAAAGGCCGCCCACCTTGGCGACTCGCGGCGCCTCTTGCAAGCCGGCTGCGACTCGTCGGTAGCAAGGCGAGGTGGTGCGTCGCTCGTGCCAGCTTTTGCACTCGGGGGCTGTCGGACGAACGTGCGATGGCGACATAATTAGCAAGTCGGAAACTAACTAAAACAACCTAGCATAGCCTTACAGCATCGCAGTAAGGTCACCCACCTTGGCGACTCCCGGCGCCTCTTGCGAGCCGGCTGCGACTCGTCGGCAGCAAGGCGAGGGGGTGCGTCGCTCGGGGGCTGTGGGTCGAACGTGCGATGGTGACGTAAGTAGCAAGCCATAAAAATGCAAAGGTGGACAACAACATTATGTCGCAGCAAGGCCGACCACCTTGGCGACGTGCGTCGCTTCTTTTGAGGGCGGCTGCGACTCGTTGGCGGGGGCGAGGAGATGCGTCGCTTGTGCAAGCTTTTGCACTCGGGGCTGTGGGTCGAATGTGCGATGGCGACATTATCATTACCAAGCCGAAAACTGAAACAGCCCAGCATAGCCTTACCTCGCAGAAAGGCCGCCCACCTTGGCGACTCGCGGCGCCTCTTGCAAGCCGGCTGCGACTCGTCGGTAGCAAGGCGAGGTGGTGCGTCGCTCGTGCCAGCACCAGCGACGAGCGACGCACTCGGGGGCTGTCGGACGAACGTGCGATGGCGATATAATTAGCAAGTCGGAAACTAACGAAACAACCTAGCATAGCCTTACAGCATCGCAGTAAGGTCACCCACCTTGGCGACTCCCGGCGCCGGTGGCTGCGACTCGTCGGCAGCAAGGCGAGGGGGTGCGTCGCTCGGTGGCTGTGGGTGGAACGTGCGATGGCGGCATAATAATTAGCAAGCCGGAAACTACATGAGCCCATAACCCATAGCCTTACATCACAGCAAGGCCGTCCACCTTGGCGACTGGCGTCGCTTCATTTGAGGCCGGCTGCGACTCGTCGGCAGCAAGGCGAGGGGGTGCGTCGCTCGGGGGCTGTGGGTTGAACGTGCGATGGCGACATAAGTAGCAAGCCATAAAAATGCAAAGGTGGACAACAACATTATGTCGCAACAAGGCCGACCACCTTGGCGACGTGCGTCGCTTCTTTTGAGGGCGGCTGCGACTCGTTGGCGGGGGCGAGGAGATGCGTCGCTTGTGCAAGCTTTTGCACTCGAGGCTGTGGGTCGAATGTGCGATGGCGACATTATAATTAGCAAGCCGAAAACTGAAACAGCCCAGCATAGCCTTACCTCGCAGAAAGGCCGCCCACCTTGGCGACTCGCGGCGCCTCTTGCAAGCCGGCTGCGACTCGTCGGTAGCAAGGCGAGGTGGTGCGTCGCTCGTGCCAGCTTTTGCACTCGGGGGCTGTCGGACGAACGTGCGATGGCGACATAATTAGCAAGTCGGAAACTAACGAAACAACCTAGCATAGCCTTACACTCAGCATCGCAGTAAGGTCACCCACCTTGGGGACTCCCGGCGCCTCTTGCGAGCCGGCTGCGACTCGTCGGCAGCAAGGCGAGGGGGTGCGTCGCTCGGGGGCTGTGGGTGGAACGTGCGATGGCGGCATAGTAATTAGCAAGCCGGAAACTACATGAGCCCATAACCCATAGCCTTACGTCACAGCAAGGCCGTCCACCTTGGCGAATTGCGTCGCTTCATTTGAGGCCGGCTGCGACTCGTCGGCAGCAAGGCAAGGGGGTGCGTCGCTCGTGCCAGCTTTTGCAATTGGGGGCTGTTGGGTCGAACGTGCGATGGCGACATAATTAGCAAGCCGAAAACAACTGAAGCCCAGGATAACCTTACATCGCAGCACGGCCGCCCACCTTGGCGACTGGCGTTGCTTCTATTAAGGCCGGCTGCAACTCGTCGGCAGCTGGGGCAGGGAGTGCGTTGCTCGTGCTAGTTTTTGGAGTCGGGGGCTGTCAGTCGAACGTGTAATGGCGACATAATTAGCAAGCCGTATAAAAATACAAAGGTGCACCACAACATTATATCGCAGCACGGCCAGCCTCCCCCCCCCCCCCCCCTCTCCACCATGCCCTCCATCCCGCCTTTTCCGCATCTCTTACAATGGGCATGGTGGTTGTCGCGCCTTTAGCCTCCGAGCCGCTGGCATCCGGCACGCCCTCACCACCGCCTAATGCTAGCGCCAGTCCAGAGAGTGTGGCTGCCGACGCGCCGGCTCCCTGCCCGCCGCTCTCCCCCGCGTGGCTATCGCTAGGCGTAGGCAAGCCCTCGGCCGCATCGCCAGCGGCAGCTGCCAAACTCGGCGACATGTCTGCCGCGGGCGGGCCCTGCCCCTGACCCGCCACTGACTGCGTATCGGCCCAGCGAGGTCCAATGGCCAGGGCCGCCACGCGACGAGAGCGTTTGGCATGCGGGTTAGGAGCAGCGCCGCGAGGGGGTTCGTCGCTCGGGCCAGCTTTTGCGCTTGGAGTCTGCGGGGGCCAACGTGCGATGGCGACTCAATTAGCATGCCGTAAAAGTAACAAGTGCGCAACGGCAACAAAGGTGCAGCGGGTCCAACCCACCTTGGCGACATGAGGCGCCCCTGTCGAGGCCGGCTGCGACTCGGGAGCAGCGCTTCGAGGGGGTGCGTCGCTCGGGCAAGCCTCTGCGCTCGGGGTATGCGGGGCCAACGTGCGATTTCGACTCTATTAGCGAGCCGTAAATGTAATAGGTGCGCAATGGCAACACGTGCAACGGGGCCAACCCACCTTGACGACTCGCGTCGCCCTTGTCGAGGCTGGCTGCGGCTCGGCAGCAGGCACGCGAGGGGGTGCGTCAACACGACTACCATACAACACGACTGCCACTCCGAGTACCAGGTCACCCAGGCGCGCATTGTCGCGTATACCAACAGCAGGCGAGGATTGCTGCCCCAACCTTGTCGCTTCTTGCAAGCCGTCCACAGAGTTTGGTGTCGACTGAAGTGCGTTTCTGCGGGCGACAACGTTTCCTGCGACTGCGACGAGTCCAGAAGGTGCCGGCAGTGCAGCCACCTTTATCTATGAGGGGCACTTTTGCATACATCACCAGGGTCTCAGGCTCCGCTGCGCCCGGCACCACTTCAGCGGTGCCCACCCCATAGTAGAGCTGGCGATCCTGCGCTCCGCCCTCTTCCTCACGTCCTGGGGAACGATGGACCAGGACCGCGGCGGCTTGACTGCAGCGGATGGGACGGACTTGTGCGGTGCTCCGGGGGAGGTGGGTGAAGAGGAAGTGACGGGAGTGGCAATAATCGGCGGCGGGATCGCTCCTCACGGCCGCGCTTGGAGCCAGCACCACCCTGCCCGCGTTTGCCCTTGCCTTTTCCCCCTTTTTGCTTCTCCCGGCCTGCACAGGCGTCACCAAAGGATTGCCTCAACTGTGAGCAAACTGTGAGGGTCGTTCAGGCCTTTTGCAGCGGGGGCAGCGGGTGCGTCGCTGGTGCCAGATTTTGCAGTCGGGAGGTATGGGTCGAATGTGCGATGGCGTCTACATAATCAGCAAGTCGGAAACTTAAAAAATTCAACATAGCCTTACATCGCAGCAAGGCCGCCCACCCTTGCGACTGGCGTCGCTTCTTTTGAGGCCGGTTGCGACTCGCCGACAGCAAGGCGAGGGGGTGCGTCGCTCGTGCAGCTAGCAGTCGGGGGGGGGGGGGGGGGGGGGGGGTCGAACGCGCGATGGCGACATATTTAGCAAGCCATAAAAATGCAAAGGTGGATAACATCATTATGTCGCAGCAAGGCCGCCCGCCTTGGCGACGTGCGTCGCCTCGGTTGAAGCCGGCTGCGACTCGTCAGCATCGGGCGAGGGGATGCGTCGCTCGTGCAAGGTTTGGGACTCGGGGGCTATCGGTGGAACGTGCGATGGCGGCATAATAATTAGCAAGCCGGAAACTGCAAAAGCCTAGCTTAACCTTATATCGCAGCAAAGCCGCCCACCCTTGCGACTGGTGGCGCATGCGAGCCGGCGGCGACTCGTCGGCAGCAAGGCGAAGGGGGTGCGTCGCTTGTGCCACGTTTTGCACTCGGGGGCTGTGGGTGGAACGTGCGATGGCGAGATAATTAGACAGTCGAAAACTAAAACAGCCTAGCATAGCCTTACATCGAAGCAAGGCCGCCCACCGTGGCGACTGGCGTCGCTTCATTTGAGGCCGGCTGCGACTCGTCGGCAGCAAGGCAAGGGGGTGCGTCGCTCGTGCTTTGCAATCGGGGGTTGTGGGTCGAACGCGCGATGGCGACATAACTAGCAAGCCGGAAACAACAGATGCCCAGGACAGGAACCTTACATCGCAGCAAGGCCGCCCACCTTGGCGACTGGCGTTGCTTCTTTTGAGACCGGCTGCAACTCGTCGGCAGCGGGGGCAGGGAGTGCGTTGCTCGTGCTAGTTTTTGGAGTCGGGGGCTGTCAGTCGAACGTGTAATGGCGACATAATTAGCAAGCCGTATAAAAATGCAAAGGTGCGCCACACTACCACAGCATTACATCACAGCACGGCCACAACCCCCCCCCCCCCCCCTCCCCCGCCCCCCGCCCTCCATCCCGCCTATTCCACAGCTCTTACCGTGAGCATGGTGGTTGTCGCGCCTTTACCAGCCTCCGAGCCGCTGGCATCCGGCACGCCCCCACCCCCGCCTAATGCGAGCGCAAGTCCACAGGGTGTGGCTGCCGACGCGCCGGCTCCCTGCCCGCCGCTCTCCCCAGCCTGGCTATCGCTATGCGTAGGCCAGCCCTCGCCCGCATCGCCAGCGACAGCCAAGCTCGGCGACATGTCTGCCGCTGGCGGGCCCTGCCCCTGACCCGCCACTGACTGCGTATCGGCCCGGCTAGGTCCAACGGCAAGGGCCGCCACGCGACGAGACCGTTGGGTGGGGGCACGTCGAGCAGACGAAGCCCTCGGTCGAGCGGGTCGGGCGGACCGGCTGGCAGACTCTCGAGAGGGTGGCCGCGTGCGGGGGGGAAGCGGGGGGGGGGGGGGGGGGGGGGGGGGGGTTGCTAGGCACCTCCATCGCGATGGGACCTACCCCAGCCGGCATGGCAGTAACCGATAGCGCGAGCTGCAAGTCTCTATAGCTGCCTACTCACCAGCCGTGCAGACCTACGCCGAAGGTAGGCGGAGTCCGTTCATGTCACGGATCCGGGCGTTCGCGCCTTTTTGTGTAAGTTAAGACCCTGCATGCCTGTGTCGCGTGGGATCCTTACCTATGAATTGTCGCTAACTGTCTGCCACGGCCCGGTTTGGGTTCTGGGCAGCCTTGGCGGTGGTGGAAAGGTATACTAGTAGCGACTAGCAGTACTGCGCAGCCCCCCCTCCACTCGAGTGGGCGGGATAAGGGATGGCGGCGGCGACGGCGAGTACAGTACTTTGCGCTGTATATGTATGTCTGTAGTACATTGTTTGGCGGGTGAGCTAGTAAATTGTCCCATTTTCAGTGAGTCAAAAGTGAAGTATAGTGGCCTCTACCGTTTACGCTAGTATATTGCGCTTTTCTCATCAAACACATGGGCGATTGGTCGAAGAACAGCGACGTGGTCACAGGGAAGTACATCGACCCGATCATGCGCCCGACTCCTGCGGCCTGGAGGTTCTTCGCTTGGCTCGTCCCCGTCCGGCCGCCGGCCTAAGCTTCCTGTGCTAGCCTTTGGCTTTCGTCTCTGGCAAACAGTGCCGCCTTTGGTAAATGGTCAGATGTAGTCATCTAGAGGTTTACAGTACATTAGCTATGTTGTACTGCGCACGACCCCCGAGGTCGGCGCACGGACTAAGGCCTGCCGGCCCGCACCAGCACTACGACCTGAGGGATCCACCCTCGGGCACAGGCACTCTCTGCTTTGCGCTCGCATCAACCGGCTCGCGCACCCACCCACCCTCAACCATCTTTTTTGCGCTAGGAGACACCCATGCCAAGCCCGTGGTTCTTGTCTTAGACTTCGATGTAAGCGAGCTGACATTCTTTGGCAAACAGTGCCTCCTTGGGTAATTTTTTTTAATTACATAAGGGCTTTCACAAAAGCGCCCAACAAACAGAACTAACATCAACTATGAAAGGTTGCCAGCAAAAGAGGGACATAAGTCTGAAACCAAGGTCGAGCAGGAGGATAGGGAGCCAAGAACCAAGAAGGAGCCAAGGGAACCACGAAGTCCCTTAGCTGCCAGGAACCAAAGGGACCCCCGCGCCGGGGTAGGCTATCAGCCGCGGCGAGGACGCTTGCAGCCAATGACCCGGGTCATAGCAACACCTAGGCGAGGGCATTTATTCCGCTGTACATTTGAAAATTAATAAACCAGTAAAAAATGTAAGTAAACGTACGTTTAAATCAGCAAAAATAAGGCCATCACAACTTGATTTGTCGTTGTAGGTGCCGGCGCCCTTTTTCTGAGCTCCTTTTTTTTTCTCCTGCTGCATCCACATGTACACCTGCCCACAAAAGTCTTGCCCCACTTATCAAGCATCAATTGTAGATTGGCCCATTTTGAGCCCTCACCTTCGTCGTTTCCGGCCGCGCCCTTCCATGCATGTGTCATACGTGCACACCACATCATGCGTGGGGGAAGCCCTAACTGGCGTTTGTTGTGCTCTCGTTGTTAAAGCCATACGGGTGCGTGCGTGTCCTTGTTCAGGGTTGGTAATGAATTTGATAACCCAATGTCACGATGGCACGAGTTTTATATCGCACGTATATGCGTTCTATCAGTACGGATGCACGCCAAGAGTTAGCTCTACCATCGTATAGCACATTTACAAAGGCGCGCTCTCCCCACCGTCGGCATATATACAAGCAAGTGAGCAGTTCCCGCAAACGGCCAATATTGCGATGAAGGCTTCATTGCTCCAAAACCAGCTCAGCTACATCTCTTGTCCGCATTCAATACGCCTTTGGTAGAGCCGGGCTTCAGCCCATACTGCGCAGGGGTGCAGCCCCTGAGTCACCGTGTCGGTCCATATGGTCACCTGCTAGGGCATCGTCCATGATATGTGGTAGGGTTGGTCATCAATGCGGTCGCATATTCTGCTATTGGGCCGCGCCTAGTGGGCCCCTAAGCGGGGAAATCCGCCCGCGCGGGGCGAGCACATTGCCTTTTTTATCGGGATGCGGGTGGTGCGGTAAGGCATTGTACTAGGTTTGTAGGAGAACCTTGAAGTATTTGCATCGCCCTCCCCCCCCCCCCCCCTCCCCCCCCAACCCCCCTCGGTTATATTTCCACCGAGGGCCCCGGCAGGGTTCGGACTAGCGCAGAGCGGAATCGCGAGCGTAACGGGCAGGCCCCCCCTCCGCCACCTACATCACATCTCAAGCCGTTGATGAATATTCTAAGTTAATGATATCATAAAAATGCGCCGCTGTACCACTCGGAGGTCGGCGGCGCCGGTGCTGACATGGCGACAGATACGACATGGACAGATACGTACATGGCAAGACTTACGAGGGGGACTGTAGAGGTTTTTGCCTCAATATGGGGCCTCACGAAAATGGCCGAACATGGCACATCCGAGCATGTGGCCTCACGCGGAGTATCAAATGAAAGACGTACTTGCGTGGCGGCCAGGTTCTTGACCGCGTTGGTGGTTTGCTTGATGATGCCGCCCGCCCTCTTGTGCTGCTGCGCCAGCACGCCCACCAAGCCGTGGAGCTTTGGTGGCGCAGCGGTGCTTGCCAACGGCAGCGACACGACCTTGTTGCGTTAGGCGGCCGCCGCCAGGCAACGGCCCACCAGAAGCGGAGGATCTTGGGTGCGGCAGGCCCGGCGGCACCACCCCCACCTCCACGTGGTGGGCGCTGGTAACCCCTAAGACCCGTACCCGGCTGGGTGCGGCAGGGGGCTGAGCGGGGTGGCCGGTTGTGGAGGGTCCTTGGATCCTGCGACGACCGGAGAGCCCTACATGGGGCTTTTTACTTGTAGTCCTGGTAGCGCTTGCTGGCGCCGCCGGTCAGCGGCCATGTACGGGGGGCTGCTAAAAATAATTCATGTACGACCTCGGCCTTGCGTCGGCCTCTCCGAGATCCGCCTACGGGTGGGGAGGGGGTTATGTACGACTTGGACGGGGGGAGCCTACTCGCGAGGGATGTTCGAAATGAAACTGTGCTCTCGTACCTCGGTACGACCTGCGACCGACCTGCAGAAGATCTGGCGTACCCCCCACCCGTATGTGTTCCACCTGTGAATCACTCGAATCCCGGCCTAGTACAGCGGAGTGCTCGGCGGCGCCTTGCGGCCGACCCGTTTGGAACACCCGGGAAACCCTCAGCCGTCCCGTGAGAACGGGCGAGGGCGGCGAGCGCAAGGAGACATGAGCCCGGCACTGAAAGGCGGGGCGGCGGGGCGTTCGGGGGCGGAGAGGCCGGGCATGGCAGCGACTCAGGGGCCATGAGATAGGAGCCGGAGTGCCCTGAGGGTGTCGCAGCCATGCAGCGGGAGGAGTCAGCTGGCGGTCAGCTCGGCGGTCTGACCCTGGACGGGCGGCTACAGCGACGGGGCGCGCTGCGGAGGCGAGCGGCACGCGGGCGAGCAGGACCGGCCTGCCGACCACGGAGCGACGACACGCGGACGGGGGGGGGGGGGGGGGGGGGGGGTTGGTGCCCGCCTTTCCCCCTCCAGACCCCCTTGGGGATCCTACCGCAAGAGCTCACGCGGGCGAGATGGAGGCAGCATCGGCGGACCGCGGCCGAGGCCAGCGGACCGCCACAGCCGGCGTAGTGGGGCGATCAACGCCGCGACCCGCGGGACATTTTCAGCGATGGCGGCAGGTGGAGCAAGGACGCACGACGACCGAAGATTGCGCGGTGCCGGTGCATTGCCAATGTACAGGAAAACCTTTTCGGGGGTGGGGCGTGTACTGCATTCATAATCCCCGTATTGCCAATTAGCGGTAGTCGCTCGTACTGGCGACTACTCGTAGTTATCCGAAAGTAACACAACTACTGATCACGTGATGGAAGGAGTCGGGGCTTGGAAACGAAAGAGGATGGCCGGAAGCCGGAGCTGTAATTACGCTATTTGTGTTTCCTACTATGGTTAGATATGGTATGCCCTAAGAGCAACTAAGTCTGGGCGGTGGAGAGCAGCAGACTAGTACGTTGTAATCAATTTCAACTTCAACTTCAACTTCAATTTGTTGCGTTGAACACTCGATACGATAGGCTTACCGCCGAACGTAGGGACTGGGCGGGGGTTTGACACGGCAACTGCGAAAGTCGGTATGCGTGTTGATTGCTTGTCAGCACGGCGGCGGTGGCTGTGTAGTCGATGAACAAGTGCGAAAACAAACGCGACTCATTTGCGGCTTCCGAGTGCGGCGTCACCTAGCAGACCTCTTCCTCGTCCCTGGACATCACGTTTAAATGGGGGCACTTGTCGGCTTGGTAGTACGTCCCCATCTCGCTATGCTCCCATGCCTCTGCAAGGTCAAGGGCCTTCGCAAGTCGGTCCTCGCTCGGCATCAATGCCCCCTTCTTCCTACCTCCTTGGCCGTCCTTGGCCTCATCCTGGAAGTAGTACCGAGCGAGGTAGTTCCTCACGTTCTCCTGCTTCTTGTGCATCACAAGGTGCACCGTCAGCACAACCCACAAGGATGGTTGCAGTGGGGTTGGGAGGAAGGGCGGGGAGGGGGTGTACTCTCGGAAGGCGGCCATGACGGTCGCCTTGGCGTAGAAGTGGTTTTCGGATGTGTAGCCAGCACGGTAGATGTAGGCAGCGTAGCATATCCGCTCGATGTACGGGAATGCGGCAATGGGAAACATCGGCGTCCTCTTCAGAGGGTAAGGTATCCCCGTCTAAGTGTCGCGCGGCCAACATTCGTCAAAGACATCCGACAGCACCGCATTATTATATTCAGGTGCATGAGCAACAGCAAAAACGCTGCATCACGGGGCGGGCAACACATGCGAAATTCAAATCCTCCACGCGGTCACTCATGTCAGCCACCCGCCGACTCGGTGTACCTTTCATGGTTGACTTCAGCCCCCAACTCGTGTTGCGAGTATGGGATGGACCGTCGACGGAGGCGTTCTTAACGTCAATGCCCATGTCAGATCCCGCGGGGGGGGGGGGGGGGGGGCTCGGGTGCCGGGTTCAAGATCTAGGCACGCGTTGCGTCGAGCACGGTAAAATACGTGCGCACGTACGTACGACCCGAATACGTACGCACGAGGTAAAATACAACGTGACGACACCTGAATCGGACACTTGAAAACCTGCCTCAAGCACGTGCTTCTTCCCGGCTTCGTCATACCGCTTTCGCTCAGCGCAGTTGTTCAGTATGTCCGCGAAAGCATAGCCGAACGCGTCCTCGCCCTGTGGTTGCTCTGGGTAAACGCGGACATGGTTGTTGGTCGCCTGGCTGCGGAGCAGTGCCCGCCGCACGTCCTCAACGATGCGGCCCGTGCTGCACATACAGAGCACCGAGAGGTATGGTCATGCCCTCATGCCTCACAACTGTAGGGGGTGCTTGGAATTAGCTTGGCGTGGGTGGCCATGATAGAGGGTGCGTGCTGGGGGACGAGCAGCTTCGGTACTGTCTCGCGACGCTGACGTTGACGCCGTCGGGGCTGTCGCTCTGTGTTGCGGGTACCCGCCTCGCATGCGCTCCAATGCTTGCCTGGCCACTTGCTTGTCCAGGTTCTTGAGCTTCTGCTGGCCGTTGGGCTTGAACCTGCGTACGATGTGCCTTAGCCCATCTGCCTCAAAAACTTCTCACTTTCCAGCCGGCGCTTAACACCGGGCGAAGTACTGCGTATGTACTAAATCCGGGCGAGCCGGCGCGGCTCTACTGGTGATGATAGAGTACTGCCGCGAGCCGGCGCGCCTACTCTACGACGTGTGCCGCGACGCAGAATTGGCGCTGCCGTTTGGTGACCAGTCGCAGGGCCGAGTAGTGATCCAAGTCACAGTAGAACACAGCGAGGACCGCAAGGACCAGCCAACCACCCCGCTCCCAGGAGTACTGCCCCCGGCGCTATCCAAACAGTTCTTCCGATGCGCACTGACGGCCAAAGCGATCTGCACCGCCCCCCTGGCTAAGCTGGAGATGCCGACGGTGGAGCAGCTGGCGGAGGCCATCGCAGCTACCATCAGCCAGCGCATCAACACACCTCTAGAGTTGCAACACGCGCAGTGGCTGACGGACACCATGACAGCTGCTGGCGTCGAGATATACCACCACCACACCGAGCCGAGACTACTGCTGCGCGTGGGAGACGACAACCTCTGTGCCATCTCCCTCGGCAAAGAAGACGAGGAGCTCGCGGACACCCTGCGCCTGGCAGTGGCCCTCACTTCCCATGTCGCACTATTGCGTCCGATACGACTCCGCACCATCGTCATCTACCTCACGGAGTCCGAGATCGACCCCACGGAGCTGCTCATCCACCCCTTCAGCCAGAGGATCCGGGAGGCAGAAAAACTGGGAGGCAACACTGGTCACAACCAGATCCGACTCGCAGCGATAGGCGTGCGAAAGAAGGCCCGGAAGACCGCCCCAGCGTCCCTCGCCCTGCGAGCCACCGGGCGCCCAATCTACACCCTCACCCCACAGCTGACCGCCCGCCACCACAACATCATCGGTGGCACCCGCAACACAGACATAACAGACCAGTGGCGCGAGACAGTGTCGACAGTGTGCGGGAAGATCAAGGCTGCGCCAGCTCCGGCACCAACCGAGAGGCGCCCCGCCGACACATCGCCAGCCCCACCACCAACATGCCCAATCCAATTGCCACTTCCCGCGACCCCAGCAGCCCAGAGCGCACCCCAGGTCCGCGACGCTCCCCCCCTGGGTTCGAGCACGTACCACCGAGGCGCGGAGCGGCCGCAGACGCAGTGGCAGCCATCGACCAGCGCGGAGCAGCAACGGAGCGCGTCCCCGGAGCAGCCCACCCAGCCCATGCGCCTACAGCCGCAGCCCCGGCGGCAACTGCCATGCCATGAGCACATGCGGACGAGGAGGGGGAGCTGGAACTCAACTACGAAGGAAACGACAGCGCCATGGAGGCGGACACCGCCCATGGTGCGGCAGCAGAGACGCCATGCTGACATATCTCTTGACCCCCCCGGCGCTCAACAGTGCACCGCAGATACCGGGAGGGCACACCTAATGGCACCACAGAGAGACTGGCAGAACTTCACCACCTCGACACCGCAGCCATAGAGCTGCTTGCACAGTCCTCTCGTGCTAGCCAACCCGCAATAGCCCCCCAACTTGCCACCCTCACAGCGGAATCCCGCCAGCTGCGCAACCCATAGCGCCTCTCCATTCAGCTGGAACGTCACCCCAGCCAGCCCACCCCAGCAGGCAAAGGCAAGGCAGCCACAATAGCTGAAAATAAGAAGAAGCAGCCCAGGGGCCGCAGCCGCTCGGACGGCGCCACCCGCAACCGCAGCGGGAGCAAGCCACGCCTCTCTAGCACCCGTGGCTGAGACAGCGAATGTGAAACAGACGATGATGCAGCACACCCGTCCAGCAGCTCGCACCAGTAAGCTGTTGAGCGAGCCAATGCAGCCACAACCAAGCCAGCTGACTCAAGAACACCGCCCACCACTAACCATGTGCCCGGTGCAGCTCATACACCAACACACACCCGGAAACTCACCACGCACACAGAGCACACACCGCTGATTCCCACAACCACCACAGGCAACACCTTCCCATTCAATTACATGTCGGAGGGCACCGCAGGCCCCACCAATCATACTAGCCGGCTCAGCGGTGGATAAATACTGAGAACCACATAGCTATTCCGGTCAGCCCCCTTCCCCCATCTCACCTTGGTAGCTGCAGGCGGGACGCTTCGGCTGCCTAAGCTTGCCTGCTGAGCTCTGGATGGGATAGGCCTGACTTAGGTAGGGACAGCAGGGGGGCGCTGTAGTCCTAGCTTCAGCCCGCAGGAAGGAGGAGGGGCTTGGGCACACTGGAGGAAGGCCGTTAGCTTCAGTTGTAATTACACCTAAGGTTCCCTACCATGGTCAGAGATACCAGGTCCTAAGAACAACTCAGTGTGGGCCAGTGGACGCAGCAGACTAGCGGCTGTAATCAATTTCAATTTCAATTTCCATGACCAACACAACAGCCTAAGCGTCCCGCCATCCCAAGCTCGCGACAGAGGCTCACCGCCCCCGTCGCCCCCTGCGCCGGACGACCCCCTTACAACCGCAGGTGGGCTGTCTGCGGAAAGTCTCCGCCGGCAAGACACCCAACCCCAAGCCGGACGCACGCCTGCGACTATCAGCACCTCAACCCAAGAACTGCGGACGTTTGTAGCCGATACGCCCGGAATGCATGTTTTCGATTTTACCAGCACTTTCCCCGCAAGTATTACGGGCAGTGTATCGCCCGACCCGCGAGCTTGGTACGGGCATGAGACGAAATCATCAAGCACTAAACACAGTATACGGTGCCAAAAATACTAGTGATGGAGGGCATTAAAGCCCCCACCCCACCAAGCTAGCCGGCTCAGCGGTACGTAAATTCTGAGCACCATGCAGCTATTCCGGTTAGCTCCCCTCTCCCATCACACCTCAGTAGTAGCAAGTGGGACACCTGTGGCTGCCTTAGCGGGCCTGCTGAGCTCTGGATGGGATGGGTATAACTTAGGTAGGGGCAACGGAGGGGCGCTGTCTGTCTTAGCTATAGCCCAGTGGAAGGAGGAGGGGCTAGGAAACATAGGGGGATGGGCAATAGCTTGAGATGCGATAACACTTCTTGTAACCCA
This sequence comes from Tetraselmis striata, assembly GCA_006384855.1. Classification (NCBI taxonomy): domain Eukaryota; kingdom Viridiplantae; phylum Chlorophyta; class Chlorodendrophyceae; order Chlorodendrales; family Chlorodendraceae; genus Tetraselmis; species Tetraselmis striata. Next base: position 28,014 of record VCJN01002354.1, on the reverse strand, counting down.
CTGTGGTTAGAGATAGCATGTCCTAAGAACAACTCAGAGCGAGTGGATGCAGCATACTAGACGTTGTAATCAATTTCAATTTCAATTTTCATCTGCCTCGCATGCCTGCGCAATGTAAGACAACATTTGTCAGTGACACACAATACAGTTGCAGCCAACAACGAAAAGGGCAGGCTGTACCTCGCAGATGGGCAACACAACGTGATAGACGTCCTGCAAGTCTTTGTGGCGCCGTCCGGCTCCAAGTTGTCCAATGTAAAGCACGCACATGTCCGGGTTGAGCCACGCCACAGACTTCTTCTGGTGGGTTTAGTAAGTCTTGGTGGCGCCGTCCGGCTCCAAGTTGTCCAATGTAAAGCACACACATGTCCGGGTTGAGCCACGCCACAGACTTCTTCCGGTGGGTGAAGTACTCCCACTTCACCTTGGACTCGCATGTCAAACCATCATCACACACAAAGGTGTCGCGAAAGGGGTGATCCTCTGTCAAGGGCGCAGAGCATGTGCATAGGAACCGGTCCTGACGACGACGCCATGGTGGCGCGCATGCGCTAGTATGTGAGAGTTGGAGGCCAACATAGGTTGATGCCTATTGGCGGGCGCTGGAAGTGTGATGAGGAGCGGTCGTCAGTCGGTATAGGAAGTAGGTGAAAGTTAGCTAGGTTTGCATGCATGCGAGCACGGTGGCAGCAGCGGCGGCGGCGCAGGATAAGGACAACGCAGGGGGCGCTGGAAGGCTGTATAATGCTTAAGGTACCAATTACAAAACTTTCGCAATTTACAAAACAACCCCCCCTCCGTTTCCACGGATAATATTGACCGAAACCATGTCATTTTGTCCGAATGGCCTTATTATTACACTTCATAAAACCCAATTGTGTGCGCTTGCTGCAGATAACTGCATTTCTAGGCTGCCTCGCCAAGGCCTGCTGCCGTGTATCGTGCTCGCGGACGCATCAGGCTGGATCTGGGTAGACCTGCCCCCACAGGTCCGCCAGTGATGCAGCCCGCATCGCCGCTGCACATAATACATATACATAAAGTATACATAGCAGAAAACAAAGAAGAAAGGGGACGCGCCTTGCAACTGCTGGCGCTAGGCCTCAAGCTCAGCTAGCTTGTCATGCGCATCCTCTGCCACCGCTGCGCCCAAGCAACCGAAGGTAGTGCAACTCATCTTCCCGAAGTGGCAATCACTGCTGCTACTGCTGTGCATTTATACGCAGCACAAGGCGCTACAACACCAGCTTAGCAACAACATCATGGGGTGGCATGACACCTGCAAAAGGGGCATGAAAGGCCACTCATCCCAAATGACCGGCGAAACTGTAGCCAGAGTGACTTTTCCCCCCGTGAAGACCGATCGACCGTGACTATGCAATATATAGCTAACCACAAGCTTCGTAGTTCTGAGGGGTGGATAGGGCCACAATATGGTTGGGTTGCCTTGATGCTGACTGTAATTTGCTGATGTTTCCAAAAAGTGTCACACCCCCTCTCCGTTTTATGCTTGCATATAGTAGGGAACACCCTTGCTCTTGCATACAGCCATGCATTGAAAGAGTTCAGAAATGTCATGCCAGTGGGACGAGTTTTTATGTAGCTGAGGGCATGCTCTACTAAGTACTGTCAGACCTAATAAAATATAGTTGAGGCGGGGGGGGGGGGGGGGGGGGGGGGCGCTAAAGTCGAGGGGCGAGGGGACCTAAAACATATTTTAAACCATAAATCGGAAATGCCTCATTAATTAGGGCTCGTCTCTTTACGTGGGCTGACCCGACAGCTGCACAACCCGCACCCAAGCCTCGTCGCCCACTTCCACGCGCTACCAGTAGCTACTGCAAAGCGGCGACCCTCCGCTCGGCAATGCGGACAGCGGGCTCCCTACTCCTCAGCAGCGACGGAACCGCGGCGGCTGCGGTGGCGGCGCGACGCGGCGTCCCCATCCACGGCCCCGGCCACCCGCTTGGTCGCGCCAGCAGGCGGATCGCCCCCGGCCGCCTCTGCCCCGAGCGCCGGAACCGGCCATCCAAGGGGCAGCAGCTTTCCCCCTTTCTGGCGGCAACAGCGTCGTCGTCTTCCTCCACCAGCTTCGCTACAATGTTGGCCAGCGAGGGCCCAGGCGGCAGCGTGCAGTTGAGCGAGCTGCTCGCGAGCTGCGTGGCGGCGGCGGCGGACGCGGGCGCGGTGATCCGTGAGGTGCAGCGCGCGCGAGAGGCGGGCGGGCAGGGCCAGCTGGGTGCCACACTGAAGGATGCGGACGACCCCCGCAGCGCTCTCACGCTGGCAGGTACACTGCCACCTGCTTGTTAAGCAGTTGTGTTATTTTTCGTGGGAGGGAGAATTGCGCAAGCGGCGTCTCGCGACCCCATCCAACGGGGCGCATGGCGGACCGTGCACTGGGCCTTCAAGAGCGAGCCGACGGCGGGCGCTGATGCATGCGATGCACGCCCTCGCCGCACCACAGATACGGCTGCGCAGCGCGCGGTGATAGCCGTCCTGCGCAGCCGTTGGCCCAAGGTGCGCATCATCGGGGAGGAAGAGTGGGAGGGCGAGGGAGTGGAGGAGGGTGACGCCGCCTTCGCGTCTCCAAGGGGCATCGCCATGACACCCTCGGTGAGCTCACCTGCCCGCCCATGGGTAGGCTGGGACGGCGGGATGCTTAATTCTGGAGGCAGGATGGAAGCGGTGGGGGGGGGGGTAAGGGCATCATTGGCTAGCATGGGGCTGAGAGTGCGTCGCTTATTCTGGCGGGGTCAGCTCGACGAGGCGATGGTCGAGGTGCCGCCGGAGCTGCAGTCCGTGTGGGAGGAGGCGCTGTGCGTGTTTGTGGACCCGCTGGTGCGCCCATCACCCCTTCCCCCTGCCTACATGTCCCTACGTTTTCCATCCCAATCCATCATCTCAAAATGCAGCGCACGAGGGGGATCCCCTCTCCATGACTCCCTGCTGCTTCTGTTGCCTAAACAGGACGGGACGCGCGAGTTTGTGGAGGGCCGGCTGGATGCCGTGCAGACGCTGATTGGCGTGTCGCTGTATGGGCGCGCTGTCGCGGTGCGATGTCTCCCTCCCCACGCCTCTCTCCCACGGCTGCGCCTGTAGCATTGCTGTCCGCACCCGAGTCTCGTTTCACTGTTTGGGCAGGGGGGGGGGGGGAGGGGGTGCAGGTTGGCTATGTGAGGTTATACTCCGGGTCAGAAAGTGTCCTCCATTGTCCTGTCAGTGGCCCCTGTTTTAGCCTTTCTTGACAAGGCGGGGGTGGGACAAATGGTCTTAACCCCCTCCCCCCCCCCCCGTCTTCTGGCGTATCTCTTTTGCTAGAGGACCTGGTGGGCCTGCGTCTACATCCGTGCCTGACCCTTCATTGACTGGGATCCTACACCTGGCAGGGGGTGATGGGGCTGCCCTTCCACGGCGAGTGGGCGGCCGAGGGCGCGCCGGTGGCGGTGGTTCGCGGCTGCGCCGGCGGCGGCCTCGTGGGCGTTCCCGCCCCGCGGCGCCCCGGTGGCTGCGCGGACGCCGCCGGCCTGGTGCTCGCGGCGAGCGCAGGGACGCCCAAGGGAGTTGTGGGCGCCGTGACGGGGGTCATTGGCGCCACGGAGGTGGTGCGGCTGGGCGGCGTGGGCAACAAGGTGGGCCGCGACTGATGGGCGTCGGATCGAGCTGCTCATGCTGCTCATTTTGATCCGTTTCCACAGCGTGCTGCCCCTCAGCCTCCATTGTGATGGATCAGGGCGTGGGGCAACCATGGTCGGTCTCACATATCACGATGTACCGCACAGTGGTGTGCGGGGCCTGTTGTCATGCTCTTTGTCAATGTCCGGACTAGGGCCCCGTATTGGCCGCTCCCTGCAGTGGGAGCTCTGTTGGGCCAATCTAGCGGGATGAGTCACAGGGTGGGCTCTGTGTGGTTGGTATTACTCGCTGCCTAATGGAGGCGCTCGGCTCACTGACCTCGCGCCCCATCTTGCCACTCTTCTGGCTGTGAGAGCAAAGCCAAGAGGATGTCCAGGCTGAATGTTTCACAACTGGCCGTAGTTGACATCGACACACCCTGCTGCGGTTGTTGTCGCTGTGACTCTCAATGCGCAGCATTTCACAAAACCCGACAAGTACTTGTATGAGCTGCAGGCCGGTGTCCCAAAGCCCGAGTCAGGCACCTGGGAGCCAGGCCCGTAATCCAGCTTCGAACTCCGAATGTGAAATGCTGTAGCGCCCCCCTTCCCTCCCAAACCTCGCGCCGCAACTCTAGCTCGATGCCGGCGGCGGTAGTGATGCGTTCCACATAGTGTCGATTCTCATCTACATGTTTCGGTTACGCTTTCATTCCACACACTCTTGTCAGGCAAATAACTGTCATGTGTTGTATTGCCAGCATGACACCGGGAACATAGTGCTCCGAAACCTTTTGGGTGCCTTTTGTCTGTGTTCCCACCTGCATGATCAGAGCTTTTCTTTTGTGGGATGTGTCCTCATGAACCCCCCCCCCCCCCCCCCCCCGCTGCGTGCAGGTACTCGCGCTGCTGGCGGGTGACGCGGAGGTGGGCCTGATGCACCTGGGCACCAGCCTCTGGGACACCTGCGCCCCGGAGGCACTGCTGCGCGCGGCCGGCGGCGCGCTGACTGACCTGCACGGCGCCCGCATCGAGCACGCGCCCGGCGCGCCGCTGATCAACGCGCAGGGCGTGCTGGCCTCCGCCGCCGCGATGTCCACCCGGCGCGGCCTGACTCACGCCGAGCTGGCCGCCCGCATCCGCGCCTCGGGGGCGCTGGCGCCGCTTACGGAGCCCTTTGGCCTCCGCGCCACTGGCGAGGGGGCGGAGGCTCAGGTGAGGCGCCAGCCGTGCCCGCTGCCGATGTAGGTCGGTACGGAGGGACTGCACACAGGGGGGGTTGCAGCATGATAGGGATGTAGCACCGGAATGCGCTGCATGGAAGGAGTGGGGCAAGTACAGCTGCCAAAAAGAGAGGGGGGGCGGTGGGAACGGAGGCATAGTATGGGGTCCAACTCGTTATACGTGGAGTTTGTTCTTGTCGGGAAAGGAAAACCACAAATGCCCTAATACACACACCCCTGGCAATAATCGCATTTCGGATCAATAATATCATGTGCGTGTGTTACAAGGTTTGACCGCATGTGTAACGTGCTACGAATGTCGCTTTTCCATACCAACCAGATTGCATTGGTTGGTATGCATTGGTTGGTTGGCGACTAAAAAGAAAGTGAAAGGATGTACATGAATCGTTCATCATATAAGTATATGTATATACATCTAAGTATTATGCATGCGGCAATGCTTGTCACACTGCACGCTTTGCAGATAGTCGCTACTGGTACTAGAGTGTTACAAACGGGAGTTGCCGTCAAGGAATGCTCCTTTGCTCTAGCCAGCTGCCCTTTATCGGGGAACTCGGCTGCTTGCCCCGCACGGCTTTCCCCTCAATGTAACCCTGCTGGGGCACCCCCGACGCAGGCGACCGACGTGGCGCGCAACCTTGGTGGCCAGCCGCTGTCGGTGTCCGCGCTATCGGCGGCTGTCGGCGTGCCGGTAAAGGCGTACGACGCGCCTGAGGGCAGCGCCGTGCGCGCTATGATGTCGGAGGCGGTGCGGCTGCGGCTGGCGTCGACCGACCCCGCCTGCCCGCCCAGCCTATTCTACAAGCGCGTGGTCATGGGCGACCTTGAGCACGCGCGCCTGAAGGCCGCCACTGCGCCGCTTAAACTCGCGCGCGACGTCAAATCGTATCAGGTTGAGGCAGCCTTCCTTGGATCGGCCGCCTGCGGCGCGCTGGTCGAGGCTGGGGTCCGCGTGGCTCGCCCCTACGCGGCGGAGCTCCGTCCCGTGGACGAGTCGCCCATCGACTCGCGCTTCTCGCTGCTGCTAGAGGACTTCGCCAGCAAGGCCGGCTGGCGGCAGGCGGGCTTCCTGAGCCGCCAAGAGATGGAGGCCACCCTGGCGACCGCGGCCAAGATGCACGCGTTCTTCTGGGCAGGTGCGATGCTGCTGCCTCGGCTCCCGCGCCGGGTGCGCGACCTCAAGCCTGAGAAAAAAGGCTTGGGAAACGCCCTGTGCACGCATGGCATATTGCACTTTTGCGGCCAGTGGCAGGCTGGGGTCGTCGATTCTATAATAACATTTGCGCATGTCAAGCCGTGTGCTACTGTGACGCGTGGGCTTGCATTCGGCGACGAGTACGACACGGTAGTTGCACGCCTATAGTACCACTTGCTATAATATCAGAGACTTGCCCGCAAAGTAGGACACTTTTAGTCGCCACAACCCTGCATCTGCTGTTTTAGTTACTAATGCTTATACTTACATCATTTTTCGAAGATGTGACAGTATCTCTGGGTTTTATGTTGGGCTTGAAACCTATTGTAGCACATTGCAATATCTTGCCCCGCCGCCGTTACAACATTGCTCCAACACGGGCTTTGCGCTCGCGGCAGCCCTGTTGGAATCACCCGTCGTTGTCGGTTCGTCGGCAAGAGCGTCGCGCGGTCAGCGTGTCCAGGGTCGAGTCACTATACGGTCCGGTGTATGTAGTGCAGCCGTACGGCGGCGCTCGCGACTATGATGTCGAGGGAAGGCACTTGAGGCGGTGGCTCGCGATCACCGGCATCATCCAGCGAGTGTGATTTCTCGCAGCTCCAGTAGACAATCGAGATATATGTGACTTGGCAACCGACCTGTTTTTTAATTCGGTTCGAAGTGTGGCCTACTTTGATCCCGACAGTATATTGACAATGCTTCCCTTACGGCTGTAGGCTCGCGCTGGGAGGCCACGCCGGAGATGGCGGCCGAGGTGGAAGCGGCGGTGTGGCCCTCTGGCGCGTACTGGCAGCCCTCCATGCAGCCCCCGGACCAGATGGACAAGATCGTGCCCGGCTGGGCGGCCTTCCTGTCCGCATTCGAGAGCGAGCTGCCGGCGCTGAGGGCGGCTGGCGTGGATGTGGACGGCTTTGGGGAGCGGCTGGCGGCGGAGGCGCCCAAGGCGGCGGCCTTTCTGCACGGCAAGGGCAGTGCAGGGGGCAACCCCTTCCGGACAATGGTGCACGGTGGGCGCCCCTCCCCTCCCCGCACGTCTTCTCCTCTGTGCCATGATTTGCAATGGAACCATGTACATTGAACCCCGCCGTTGAGCAGCATCCCAAAGCTCAATGCCAAGAGCGGTAAACCGGAAGACATACCAGAGAGATGCAATGGAAAGAGAAACATGGAGACTCGCCGTGTATACTCTGTGCAGCAAGCTTATATACTACCCATGTACATATGTGCTTGCTCGGGCATGTATAGCTCAACAGTGTATTAGAATGAAAGCGCGGCAATTAGAAATAGAATAGGGTAATAGAATAGAATAGGTGTTGATGGTTTGGATTTAAAAAACAATGACAGGTACATCTGTCGTTTTGTGAATCGATTTCGGAAAGCACTATGTACATTGTGTGACAATGGATAGCGATACATGGGCCGATGCACAACGATAATATTACGATTAACATACAATTGAGATTACAGATACGATTATACGCGTCACTATTTGGAATCCTCATCAGATCGGATAGTAGTTCTTATAAGGTATAATAAATAAACTCATTTCCAACTCGTACATATATACTGGCAAGGATTACATAGGGTGTTGGGTGAGGACTGTGTAATCAGGCAGTGCACATGTATGATCACATGATCCTTAGCACCGCGTCTAAAGAATATACTACGATGGAATAACCTCAGCAAAAAATATGAATAAGAGAATATGATAGAAAGGCAAGGAACGCTAGAAGGGTGACAAATTACTAACAACCAGCACCGCAAGTTTTTTGCCACTTACGCGCTAGTAGATTAGTTTTGCCACGCCAGGGCCACGCTCTCGAATCCTCGTCCCCCATACATCAACAGTAGCGGCGTCTTTTTGATGACAAGATTTATGGTGACAAGTGGATGTTGATGTTGTCAACACCGGCAACAAGCTCATTGATGCCTACGATCTTGACATCAGCACCGATGTCATTCGCATCACAAACTTGGTGACCCCGGCCGATGTGCGCCGCAGGGGATTTGAAGTCGGCCAACGTGTTCCTGAAGAGCCTGGACAGCGGCGGCGTGGAGGCGGCGCTGATCGACTTCCAGTGGAGCGGCTGGGGGCTGGCCGCCACGGACCTCGCCTACCTCATCTCCTCCTCCGCCAGCGCGGACCTCCTCACTATGGACGGCGAAGGCGAGGCGGCGCTGCTGGCGCACTACCACGCGCAGCTCACGCAGGCGCTCGTCGATTTTGGCGCCGCGGCCTCCGCGGGAGCCGCCGCGGCGCTCTGCCCGCTGCCCACCCTGCGACGGCACTACGACATCGCGCTGCTGGACGTGGCGCGCCTGGCGGTGGCGTACCAGTGGCAGCGCATCAAGGTGTCGCCGGCCGTGCTCGCGGCCAACGCGGCCTCCCTCGCGCGGTGCGGATACAACAAATCGCTGCACCACGCGCTGTGGCTCGTCACACGCAGCGACGCCATCATGCGCGCAGCGCCCTGCGAGGAGTCACATTGAATGCGACCCCGGCGCTTCTGTTGCTTCTGTGCCCCCCTTTCAGCAGTTGTGAGCAGCCCCCCTGCCCGGCCCGTGCATTTGACTTCATCAAAGTCTGACACCAACCCCGCACAGCGCTACTCCATGTCACCAAAGGATGGGAAAACGAGTCTTTAGTTGCCTGCTGTGGACAGACATGCATTCCAGCGGGATATGATCACCGATTATGTACTGTGCCGAGTCAAAGCGCGTCGTTTGGATTGCTCAAACGGTGGGTGCAACTCTGACATCGCTTGGCGTCGCCCAGTGTAACGTCATTAATGAACAACACTCGCAGATGTTCTCCCAGCAACGCAGATAGCCGTGACGAGCAGGCATGACGCCGTGGGGCTCATCGCAACATATTTCATATGAAATGCTCCGAAACCGTGCAGGATCCTTCCTCGGACGGGTTGTCATTTGCCGCAACACATTGACTAAATGTTTCCGCCAACTTCGCAACAATTTCTCTCGTGCTTAGCGCCCATGGCGGCCACAATGACTCGGATGGCGGCATGCAGGCCCGCCGCCCAGCAGGGCTCATTGCTGTAGCAGCCGTTGCCGCAGCAGTGTGCCCCGATGAGAGGATGCAAATATTGAGATATCTTACAGCTTTGTTCCTGCTTAGTCGTTGGTGCTCTACATGCCAGCAGCTGTCTTGCGGCCCGGCTGCACAATCCCGCATAAGTGAGAGCATGCACATAGCTGCTTGCTTGAGCACCCAACGTATGATGCCGGATTCATCTTCTCAAACAGAAGGAGGGCAAGAGCAAAGGAGTGAGGAAGGCGATTACTTTACTTTTGACACGTCTCGACTTCCGTACACGCATGGCAGTGTCAAAACAAGGACAGAGTGTGCGCCAGGAGAGAGAGGCTGCACTGCGGCTTGTATTGCAGGTCTTGGCCTTGAGAGGGCTACACCCACATGCAATGCCACCCAACGGGGGCAGCGGACCCTCTGCGGGTTCATGCCAGGCGGGGCGTAAGGCAGTTGGCCTGTGCAGTTGGAAGACTGCCAATACGAAGAAACTTGCAAGAAATTTCCAATTTGAAATTACAGAGGTCGCACGAGCTAGAGGTGGGATGCCCTCGAGTTGGCCCAGCGGCGGCTGCCAGCGCGCCGCGGCGCCCCACTCCCCGGCGCCTCCCGACACGGGCAGAACGGGAGGGCGGCGAGGCTGGCGTGGGGCGGTGCGGGCGGGGTCGGCGGGCCAAGCGGGGGCGCACGGGGGCGCCGGCTTTTCGCTGGCCTGCGTCATGCGGTGCGTTGGCGGACGCGTGCTGGACGGGACTAGGGACTAGGCGTAGCATGTCCGCGGCTATGGGACATACATTTCTTCTACTCTAGCGCGGTGATCACCTCCGCGGCCAGCGCCTCCATGTCCAGCGCCTTGAGCTTGGTGAATGGGCGCGGCATGTCCTGAGGAGTGACCACCGCACAGATGGGGTCTGTCAGAGTTAGAGGGAGGGATTGCAGGGTGGCGGGCAATGGGCAGACGGGGAGGACAGAGAGTGGCGGGTGGGAAGGGGGGGGGGGGGGGGGGGGGGGGGCGCTCACGATAAGCGATACGATCGGCTTCTCGCCTCCCTCCGCGCGCACCTCAAAGCACCCCTTGCGCGGCTGCGGAAACAGCGTAGTTGGGTGAGGCTAGACCAGGTCGCGAGAGGACGCTGTCGTGCATCCTGTGTAGGCACAGTTCACATCCACACCGGGTATAAACATACCTTCTCCGGGTTGACGCTCACCGTCACCCCCGGCACAGCCTCCTTCACCGCTTTCTCCAGCTTTGTTGCCCGTGTCTTGAATGCGCCTCAGCTTTTGCTGCAAACAGATGGGAGACAAAGGAGCAAAGGGAGGGGGCACTCGGTGGCTGTCGGCAGAGATCCCTCGCACCGGCCGTTCTCCAATCCCTCCGCCATCTCACCCAGCGACGCACACAAGACTGCGGCGACTCACCAAGCCTCGATGACCAGCACTTTGCCGGACGTCGCGGGCGCGGCGGCGGCCTTGGCGGGCTCGGCGGGCTTGGCCTTCCCCTTGGCGGGGGCGGTCCTGGTCTTGGCGGCCCTCTTCGCCGGCGGCGCCTCGGCGGCGGCGGGGGCCGCGGCTACGCGCTTGCTGGAGCGGGCAGGCTTGGCCGCCGGCGCCTCTGCCTTGGCCTTTCGGGGCGGCATGAGTTCGACGGTGGACCGGCGGCGTGCTGCTGCGGGGCAACGACAGCCACGTGGGGCGGGGCGATCTCTTAGGCACTCCGAGGAGACGGGGTGGGACAGCAGCGCGATATGTCTGCCGCTATGACAGACGAGCATCGCCTACCCAGGGCTTTCCGTAACTTGATCGCTGCGCCTGAGAGATACCTAAACGGCCGTCGTAGAGACGCTGTAGCAAGGGTTTCACTGTTGCCAGTCCTGGCCCTGCTGGAGTGCTGGGGCGAAAGATAGACGTCTGCTGCACTGCTGGCAGACTGGTCTGCCAGACTGTCACAGATAGTCTGACACAGTGGCAGACTGGTCCCGCGCTGCACTCGTCGCTATTCTGTCCACATATTTCGCCCCTCCCGAAATCGTCGGCGTAGCATTTTTTGCACCTCTACTCGGATTACGATGACTTCAGCACCGGTACCCGTACGGCGGGCGAAATATATCGACAGAACAGAGGCGCACCTCGCCCACCTAGTGTAGCGACTAGCGACTATATCTCAATACTCGTGCAGGTACCCACGGGCGCCGGCCGGGCGGTCATCGGCGGGCGACAGCAAGTATTAAGGATCTCAGATCTGATGGCCTGGCAAGGATCCTTCTGTCTGGCGGACCGATCGTGATTAGAGATTTGATAGTCGCTATTTGTATCATTGCGTGGGCTCGTGCCCGTTCTGCGTCGTCTTCTGTTACTGCTTCCACCTCGCAGTTGCTGTAGAGCTCCCCCGACCCCCAGCAGCCTCTGGCTGTGGCGTGGCCGGTGGGGGTTCAGCACAGTGGGGCGTCCTCTGGCCCCTCCAGGCCCCTCTGCTAGGGTGTCTCCCGTGGGGGTCGCGGTCCCGGCGGGGGCGGCGGTGGTGGTGGGCGCGATGGCGCGGGTGCAGTCGTCGACGCCCGGCGGGCGGGGGCGTTGACTGGCAGTTCCGGTGTTGCGATGGCGGCTGCGGACGCACCTACCGGCAGCCAGCCCCCTTGTGCACGCACGTGAACCACGGGATGGAGTCCGACGACCCGGAGGTAGCTACCATGCACCTCGCCTACGCTACGACTTTCGACTCCTCTGTGTATCTGCGGTCCGTCCCACGAGATGGCTGCCCGCGCTCGGGCCACCACGTGTTCCATGGCGCGCAAGCGGCGGCCCGTGCCGCCACCTGCGAGTTCTGCAGCCCCCCTCCTCCCACGGCTCCGCCCCTCGGTGTGGCTCTCCCGGCGTCGGCAGCTGGCGTGCGGGCGCTGCAACGCCAGCACGCGCCGGCTGCTGCCTCAGCCGCCCATGATGCCGCTCTCGCGGCCACCGCTCGGTGGTGCGCTACCAGCGACGTCTACCGCAAGATGCCCCGTACGCCGCTGCGGGGCACGGCTGTCGGCGTCTGTCCCGCAGCTCGGCCTGTCCTCTTCCCCCTGCTAGACCGTACGCTGGCCTATGCTGACCGCTTCCCTCCTACCGACGACCGGTCGTACGGGGCCGAAGGCGCTGTCTGCGTATTTGCGGGGCTACTACTGCGACCCTACCCATCCAGCAGCCCCGCAGTTGTGCGGAAATTGGCGGAGCCGCGAGTGCGGCTGTGGGAGGCAGGGGATGCTGTGCGCGCCGGCTTCTCGGTGTGCGGGATGCAGCAACTGTGGCGTGAATCGCGGGATGGCAGCGAGTTACATAATTACCATATGGAGGCGGGTGAGCTGCCGACGACCACATCTCGGAGTGCCCGCCGACGGAAGCGCCGGCGATCTGCGAGGGCGCGGGCGGCTGCTGCTGAGGCTGCGGAAGGGGGCGCCGATGATGCGGCTGATGGGGTGCCGCCAGCGGTGGTGGATGCTCTCCGCCGGGCGGCGAAACTCACCGGTGTGCAGGAGCTGCGCCGCGCTCGCCAGGCGATGGACAATGCTGACCTCGGCATGGTGTCTGACGCCGCTGCGGCGCTCCCTGCCCTCGATGCCCTCCATCCGCCTCCTGCTGCCACTGGCCCGGAGTACTCTCCCCCCGAAGAACCGCCGGACCTGCAACGGGCGCCGCCGTCGTGGGGCGACAATGCGGATGAGGTTATGCGGTGGGGGGAGGACCAGCGGCGGGTTCTGCGTCGTGCACCCCGCCTTTCCGCAGGGCATGTGGACTGGTGGCGTTGGGAGCACATCAGGGACCTAGACGTACCTTCATGGCGCATGTGGGTGAACCGCTGCCTGGCGGGGCGGCGCCACTCGCGTATTGCGGCTTTCTTGGCGAGTGGCTCCGTCTTTGCGCTCCACAAGGACGACTCCGCCGCGCGCGAGGAGCGGGAAAAGAGCGGCGAGCCGCTGCGAGTACGCCCGCTTGGCGTCGGCTCCGTGCTGGTGCGCCTGGCCTCCGCCCACGCTGTGGGGCAAGTGGGTGCGGATGCGCGGGAGGTCATATGGGCCTGGTGCAACGCAGCTTTCAGTCGGGAGCTGGCTGTGAGACGGCGTATATGAGCATGCGGGTGGCGCTGCAACTTTTCGGCGGGCATACGGTTTTTAGGATTTTAGGGTTTTACGGGTTTTACGGGTCTGAATATGGCCTTGCTGCAGTCCGAGGCCCCTGCGGCGTTTTATTCCGCGCAATCGGTTGTCCTGCCAAAGCTGGTACGGGAGTACGGGCCCGCCCTTGGCCCCTTATACGAGGCGGTCCGCGCCGAGGTGTCGTCTGTGGCTACGAGTGCTTTGCCATGGGCGCGTGAGACGCGCCGCGTGTACGAGACTGTACGGGCCCTAACCACGTTACCGCAAGAAGATGTGCGGCGCGCACGCGCGGCGTATGGGCACGCCCACGAGATCTTCGAGTTACTTACGGTCAGTAATGCTACGACCACCGCTGCATCGGATCCAGCAGCTGGTACTACGACCCGTACGGGTACGAGCACTAGCGGAGGATTGCGCGTCACCACATCTCCTTTTACGGCCACTCCTCTTGGAGTTGATACTGGTGAGGCCGCCTCTGCTGCGCAGCAATCGCTTCCTATCGGTGGTACGAGTACTGCCAATACCGTTACTACATGCGCTTTTGTAGCTCTGAAGATACCGTCGCTGGGCGAATTAGTGGCACACCCTCCGTCAGCAACGACTGCTTCCCTCCCAGAATCGCTGCCAGGTTCTACTGCTCCGCCCTCGGGTACGGGTTCGGGTGCGACCTCCGATGATCAACCCACGACCATGGTTGTCCAACGCCACCTCAGCCGTGCGATTCGTTTGCGTGACTTCGTGGCCCTCGATCTCAGCTTCCAACGTACTGGTGCAGCGGCCTCGCGACTTGATACCCTGCGCATGTACAGCGCGTGCGGGCCGGGCTCCCTATCGCTTTTCCAGTCGGATCACGAGTCCGCCCGCAAGATTCCCCATATGCTGCTTATTCGGCCGCCGTTGCGGGGGTACTGGGCCTTTGCCCGCGCGGAGGTTCCGCGCTTGTCACTTGCCCTGGCCCCACGTGTGGTATTGATCCCTTATGGCTTCGCTCTACGGATGGCTCAAACCGGAGCGCTACGGATTTCATCGTGGATCATCTACCCATATGCCCCGTAGCGAACTACAAGCACCGCATGCATACCGCTTTGAAGAATCTGTGGGCATCTGTATGTGGCAATTGATGCGGGGGCGGTGCTTGGATTGACCGGGACCGCTCGGGAGCCGGCGACTTGACCCTTGAGACGAGTGGGCTGCGCCCAGCGGACCGCTCGCGGCCGTCGGACCTGACGCTAGCGGGGTGGGGGGGGGGGGGGGGGGCGGCGTGCGATTACATGATCGACTTCGCGTGCGTGTCCTCCACGACCCCCACTTGGAGCAACGACCCCCGCTGGTGCATCCCGCCGGGAATCGCGGCGACCGAGGCGGAGGATGCTAAGTTGGCAGCGGACCGGGCGTCTTCCGCCCCAGTGCATGGTGTTCACCGGTACTACCCTTTTGTGGTTGAGGACCGCGGCCGTCTCGGGAAGTCCGCTTTGACGGTGGTCTACATCTTCGCGGTGCTGTTGGCTGTGCGCAACTTCCCCGGCGGTCCTTCCGCCCCGACCTCTTGCTTTCTTCGTGGTCAATCCGTTCAGGCACTTCGGAACTTTGTCGCCAGCCAACCTGCTGAGTTCCGCCGTCACCTGTCGCGCACACGGCGGGGGATGTTGCAGCGGGTCTCGGCTTGCGTGCATGGTACCCTGGGCGGCATTCTCTCTGCCGGTGTGCAGATGGCCAAGTCTGATGCGTGTGCTCGTGCCCACTCTGCGTCTTCTCATGTTACTGCTTCCACCCCGCAGTCGTTGTAGAGGACCTTTCTGATTGCCTTTTATTTTGGTGATTTCCGACATCGCCTTCTGCTGCTAGCTCATGTAAATAAGTTGTTGTAGAGGACCTTTGTGATTGTCCTTTTCTGGTGATTTTCTGATATCGCCTACTGCTGCTACGGTAGCTCATGTAATTATACATTTGTATCATTTACGCCATGCAGCAATATCATGGCGACACTTTTATTTCAAACAGCCAGGAACAGCCCGAAAAAGTGCAAGGGTTCGTCGCTACCTGGTACGTCGTATAATAATCTTTTTACAGGGACATTACCTCTGTAGTGAATATCTCCCCCCCCCCCCCCCTCCTCTTGCAAGGTGCGGGTGGGTGCGCTAGTATAAATATAATGGTATTCACTACTGCTGCAATGGTATATGGTATTCACTGCTGTAATCGTGTGTAATGGTATGAAGTAACTTGACAGTTGAATCAGCGATGCGTCGATTTTTCAGAAAATTTTGAAAGAACGGGTTCCATATCACTGGCCTACAAGCAGCCCTACAGTCCCATGAATTGCATTGCCAGCGCTTTGAAGTACAAGCAGCGAGCGTTTGCATTGCCAGCGCTGTGAAGTACCAGAGTTTTTTTTTCCATTACCAGCAGCGAGTAGCGAGTACCAGTACCAGTACCAGCGTCCCTACAGCGTGGAGCGGCGGCTGGCTGGTGGCGATGCTTGATCGGTGGCTGTCATGGCGGTTCCCGCCTCTTGTGGCCCGTAGCTGGATTTTCTTCTGGATTTCTGCATGGATTTCTTGAATTTTGCAGCTAGAACATGTAATTAAGTACCAGCAATACCAGCAGCGAGTGCCCGCGGTGGGGGTATCACCGTCATAATTTTGGGTTGTTAGTTCCGGAGTTCAGGGATTTTATTAGTAGTCAGGTTAGTGCGTCAACGCCTGAGGACTTAACTGCCTTTATTTTGGGCGGGGTCCCCCCCTCCCTTCACGGCGCCCTGGATTTTACTGGGAATATGGGAAATTTTTCCAGCTATGGCGTCGGGCCCTCCCTCACATTGCTTTTTTGTTGCACATGTATCGCACTCCCGAAATGCTTTGCTCCGCGGGTTGGGGCTTGCCCCAACTCGCATTACTCGAATGCGAGTAATGCGAGTTGGGGCAAGCCCCAACTCGCATTACTCGTTTGGCCGACGCCCAAACGGGTAGGGCGGACCTTTTGTGGTCAGTGCCGGGTATTTTGATGGCAGTGTTTTAGACGGTGATCCAACAGTGTTGGAAATTCCGTCACTGGCCTCCAATTAGTCTTGCGAAATGCTTCGGCAATTTGCTTGATGACTATAACGGAGCGTCGCCTACCCAGGGCTTTCCGTAACTGGATTGCTGCCTCAACGGCCGTCGTAGAGACGCTGCAAGGGTTTCACTGGTGCCAGTCCTGTCCCGGGGGCGGGAAAAAAAAACCAGCAGCGAGTAGCGAGTACCAGTACCAGCAGCGAGCGTTCGCATTGCCAGCGCTTTGAAGTACCAGAGTTTTTTTTTCCATTACCAGCAGCGAGTAGGGAGTACCAGTACTCATAGCCTCTCAACCGTGAGATCGTAATCGGACGGCTGTGTAATTTATAAGGACCGTGGGCGGGCGAGTGGGCGGGTGGGTGAATGGGTGGATTATAGTACTTAGTAGTATATTCCAGTAGATAAGCGCTTTAGTCATGCACCTATAGGCCCGATCCGCTGCACTATACGGGTACCCGTACGGCAATAAAGCTCACCGCCGAAAAATCGACGCTTCGCTGGATAAATATAATGGTATTCACAGGGGTAGGCCCAACGGACCTTTATAGCAAACATTCACTATATAATAGTCACTGTGGGGGTAATGTGGCCTGATTGCAGAGGCTGGGGGCAGCTGTTGCAGCACTGGAACACACTTACTTTCCTTACTCCTCTTTCTTACATCAGACCGAACCCCAGCCAACAGTGGTGTGAGGGTTGTCTTCAGTGGGCTGCACCCACACTACAGCGGTGAAAAAAGAACAGACATCCCATCATTAGCTTGGGCAGCCTGTGTGTTATCGCTTGGGGCGCCCCCCTGCCAATGGCGGATGGTTCATGCCAGCAAATGTACCAATGCCCTTGTAGCGTTGGCGCCGATAACGCACAGGTAGCGTGGGCGTCTCCTCCAACTCTTGCAACCGCGCCATCCGCTCGTTGTTTCCCAACGGCCAGGCCACACCTGTGGCCAAGGCCGGCGTGTCTTTTTGCAGGAGGGCCCCGAGCAGGGAGTCTGTGCCGGCCTCATGTCTGCCCCGCTGCGCATCCCATTCGCCACACAACCTCCCGGTTGCCCCAGAGGTACGATGCGTGGAACGCTCCGGGCATCCCAGAATATGGGGAATATGGGCATCCGCGGCCCTCATCCGAGAAGGGCTACTTAGCCCGGCGCGACCGCAAGCAGTGGAAGATGCGCTTGTGCCGTCTCGCGAAACCAAAAGCAATGGGCTTGCATCACCGCGGCCCTTGGACTCCATTGACCTCCGTGCCGTCGGCGTGCCCGTGGCTGTGGCCATTGTTGAGCTCCTTGAAGGTGGTGTGCTCGCCGCAGCCGTAGCGATCGCCGTACGGGATCGCCCAAGTCGTGATCGGCTTGGCGTGCCTTCAAGCGCCTCACATAGAGATGTTGCATTGGAGCCGCGTAGAGGTTCACTGTGTGGTGCTGAGGGGGTGCATGCACTTGCTCCGTTTGAAGATGATGAAAGGGATACGTCAACAATATGGCGGGCGCGTGCTGATGTAGCTTCCCCTATCGGTTCTGACTTTTTGCTGCCTTCGCTTGGGATGGAGGTTTTGTGCGAGATTTGCCCGGAAATTGCCCTCGAGGCAGCGTCCGTGGGCCGCCATCCAGGATCCGGCTCGCCCCGTCGCTGCGCCGCTGGTTTGGTTAGCAGCGCGTCCGCTAGATCCGGCCATACGTCGCGGGCCATGGGCCTACAGGGGCCGCCGCCCAAAAGTGTCCGCTCGCCAAAGCTGGTGCTACAGCTCCCTCCGCGCCGGCTACGGGCTTCTATGAGCGGAGGTCGCGACTCTGCAATTTTGGCAGTCAGTGCCGGCTGACCACTGCGCTCCGTTGACCCCCGGGACGCCGGTCCTTTCGATTGGAGGGACTGGTGGACAGCTTGAGCGCCAGTTATGTCGCTTGCTGATGCGTCCCTGCGGGAAATCAGTGTGGAGGAGCGAGCGCTGCTGTATTGAGTCGCGGCCCCCGATAGCGCGGCCCTGGGGATCCTATTCGGAGCGGTTTTGTTTGGGTGCTGCGCGCGGGGACTTCCGTAGCCGCTGCCGCTGCGGTGGAGCGCCTGGCCACCGCCTAATACCGGCCTCATGCGGGTCGTCGCGCCCATCATCGGTCCAGTGGGCTGCTGCGCCTTGCCCACGTCCCGCAGCTGGGGCGCCACGACCAGCGAGGGCGGCCGCTGTGCGCCAAACGACGTCACCGCGGCAGCAGCCTCCTCTGCAGAGTGCCGCCGCAATGGCTCCTCGGCAGCGCCCAATCGACGCGACGCCAACCCTGAGGTTGCGTTGGCGGAAGGGCGCGGCTGCGTGGGAGAGGGCGGCGCCACCTCCGCCGACGACGTGCGGTCAGCGGTTTGCCTAGGCGCATGGTGGTGCGGTCTGGCGGAGAGGACGGGTGTCGAAGCTCCGCTGCCAAATTGCCCTTGGGCGGCTCGATAAGGGGTGGTGGACGGGGCGCTGACCTTGGCGGGCTGGTGGCGCGGAACGGAGATCCTCCTCTCGCGCGGCTCGTCAACAGAGCTCCAGTTCATCGCAGTGAACGCGCCGAAGCCGCTGGGTATCGCACCCACCGCCCCCTTCCAACCTGCCTCCCTCTTAAGCAACTCTCGCAGCTGCCCCTCGTCGAAGCGCCCAGGCTGCCACCATCGCTTCTCCTTCAGGTACTCCGCCGCCCGCCACAGCGCCTCACTGCGGTCGGCCCAGTCCAGCCGCGCAAAGGCGCCGAAAAAGCTGCCGCTGGGCGCGTTGCTCGGCTTCCAAGAGCCCAACGGCTGAGCCTGCAGGCGCGGCGCGTCCCACACCCACTTGTCGCGCTGCAGCTGGGTGTCGCACGGCCTCCGCGCTCTGTACGCTCGCCAGGCGGCCTGCGGGAGCGCAGAGCGCGCAACCTCTTAAACAACAGGTGCATTGGCGACGAGAGCCAAATCTCGCCCTCGCTGGAGTCCCAATCTTCTCTTCTGTAACCTCCGCCTGCTGACTATCGGAAAGGCATGGTAAAAAAATGCGAGAAAGCGGCAGTATGCCCGACGGCGAGAGAGAGGCTCACCTGGATCACGGACGCCGCGCAGCTGACTTGGTACATTGCCCGGCACAGAAGCTGTATACCTGCGTCGTCGCATGCCTCCTCCGCCTTCTCCACCAGGAAACCGGTGGTGGAGTGGGACTGCCGGTGGCCATGATTCCAGCCGTCGTCCGAGGGCAGGGCGTCCCTGCGGCCCACCGCAGGACCTCGTCATGTCTCCCCGAGTATTCCTAGGCGGGGCCTTGCGGTGTGGAGCTGCCGAGATGAGGGGTTGAGGGGGTTGCTTTCACGGGGAGATGCGGGTGACGCGACGAGATACTTTCCGGCAAGATTCCTTCGGAAGAGATGCCTTCCGCAAATGCAGCGACGGCAATAGCCATGCGGCGGCGTACCTGATGGGTTTGGTTACGGCGTACCTCGTACACGATTGGCGTACTCGTACACCAGCGGGGTGAGAGGATGACCAAACCCTACACAAAAACTCCAACCCCAACCGAAACCAAACCCAAAACCAAAACCAAAACCAAAACCTCGACCAACCCACTGAGGGGTCGCCACAACTGGCTAAACTGCCAACCAACCGTTTTCATTGGCTGAGCAAACATAAACCAATCAACACGATGAACCACTCCGAATCTGAACGCGGCAACGTGGCCGAAAGTCAGCTGGAACAGACTGATGACCAGCTGGCAACCGGTGCATTTAATGCACTACCACAAATATAAACTGACAACAAGTATAATTACTTGCAATAAACAATAGCTTCGAATTGCATATTACAAATAATATATGTTGATATTTGACACAATATCACAATCATTATTTTCCTGGCTTGTTGCCTGGAATATCACAAGAACTGTTATGTACCCTACACTGCTGTACTTTGTACTGCGGGAGCCGACGAAGGAGCGAAGAACTGGCGACTGAGGCGGACGAGAACGAGTACAAGCCAAGCGAAATACGAGCATGAGCATTGCGAGTGCGAGTACAAGTGAAGGCGAAGTACTGGTATGAGGACGACGAGGCGTCAGTACGAGCGACTACCAGGCGACTAGTAGTGCAGGACAGTATTACGAGTACCCACATGGGGTGCAAGTAACCTGTACTTACGCCTGCGTACCAGCAGGAGCGCGATTGTTGTGCGCGCTGGTAAAATACCTAGCGTTAAATAGAGCGCTGCCTTAGGAGCGTATTACCAGTAGGTACTAGAACCTACTGGAACCATCTAGAACGCTATAGCATTTGCTATAGCAATAGTAGATAAATATTACATCACTGTGCTGCGGACAGACGAAGGTGCTAGCAACCTGTCTGTAGTTAGTTGTGTGTTACTAAAATAGCGACGGGCCGCGGGTTAGGACCGCACACGTCGATTTTAGTATTAGCATAGTAGTTACACGCAGCACAAGTGCCGGGAATTGGAATCAATACGCAGCGCACGGAATGACGGAAACCAGCGACTATAAATAGGCCGGCAAACCACCGCCGGGCCAGTCACCCAGGTTACCGGCATTCCGGTACTGTAAGAATCCCTTTTCCCAAATCTCCGCTCATTATTCCTGGCCGTGTGGAATAACGATCCAGCAATGGGCCCTAAGACTCAGCTCCTGCTTTAGGACTATCTATGGCTAGACGACTATTCGGCCTAAGTCCTAAGGGGGCTGTAACACTTGGTTTCGGAGCGGTGACCGGAGCACATAGTTCCGGATTCCACAAGAGAAGCGGCATAGCGACGAGAGCGAGAGGCGAGAAAGGGACAGAAGAAGACTTCAGATGTCAAGGATCCTATGGCGGGGACGCCCACCGAGGATGCGCACCGGCTTTGATAGATGGAGTCAAGTTCGACGTGGCGAGAACGATGTAGCGACGATGAGGAGGATGCGACAACGAGCGAGCGAAATTATGAACTAGCGAAGGGACGAAGATTGCGAGTACCAAGGAGCAGCCGAACGTTCGATCTGAGATGTGTAACGATGACGCTGCAAGCTGCGAAGCCATGAGGGCGGAGCAACGTGCGACTCGCGACCCCAGCTACAGTTCCGACGACGCGAGTTGGCGATGGCGCGACATCAACCAGAACCGACCTGTATCAGCCGTTATCGGCATAGTAGCGACTACTGGCAACGAGCTGGTATAGCGAACGAGAAAAGAACCGCAGATTTTTTTTTCTGCGATGAAGAATGAACCTGCCACATGAAAATCGAACTCAGAAGACGAAGAAGACAGAACAGCTGTGGTTACCGGTACAACCATGAGGTGCTGGTACGATTAATTTCGTACGCGAGTACAAAACAGCTGCAGACTCAGATTCGAGGAGAGCGCTGCGAGATTATGACATGAGCCGTCAGGTGAAAATCCTGGGTGACCACGGCTCAATGTCCGGGCGCGCGCATGTCTCTCGACATGATGCGGTATGGTGGAGGAGACCCTGCTGCCTGCTGCCAAGACAGAAGACTCGACGACGGCCAACGCGACGATGGCGCGATGGGAGTTGCGAAGAGGCGACCGAGATGCTGCGCGTTACCTACCTGTACTATACCGAACGAAGCGCGTCGTACCACAGTAGGAGCTCCGAAGCAGCGACTACGAATCTACTACAGTGGAGGCCAAGAGTGCAAAATACAGGAAAAACAGGAGGATATTTGCACGAGTATGTCTACGACTCAATGCATCAGAACCGAAAACAGTATCACCGGTATGGGACGGAGATATTGTACTCTGCTGCGATGAGAAATCGACTACGAGTACAAATGGCGAGGAGGTATCCGGTATGGGACGGTTATCTACTTGCGGAAGTACTGTATAAGGTACTGGCCGATGATTCCCTCTACCAGCCCTGCTACGAGCTTTGACCGACATCGAGAGAAGAAAAATCCGTGGACTACATGAGACTACGGTTCAGCGAGTGAGCGACTACGGGCACGAGTGTGACATGTGACGCACCGACGACATCGCGAGCAGCGACGACCTACTGCTAAGCGATGAGCGACACCGAAGCGCTGCGTGCCGATGCCGACACCGCTGAGAAGATGCGAGCCTGCTAACTCGGCGAACTGCGACGCAAGAGCCTATGGTATATGATCTTAGACCACGACTACGCGAGTGTGCGTTCCGATGGCGGGAGCGATGGCGCACACGCTACGAGTCAATGGGGACTTGCGACAGTTCGACGCGACGAGGCTGAGCTCGAAGAATGCTGCATTTCTGTGGCCACCCACCGAACGACACCTATCGGTGCCATTGGTGGCGATTTGCTGCAACTTGCTGCACCACCAGATGATGCTCGACTATGAGGATTTTTTTTCCGAAGGGACTGCCTCTATGACGGGTGTCACCACCTGTACATATCTGTACATATTCTGGCTACGCGACTCTACAATAACGACGACAGAGTTCTGCTGAACGTACTGGCGAACAGCGCGGCCGCTGTTCATTAACAGGGTGAGAGTGTTATGTACCCTACACTGCTGTACTTTGTACTGCGGGAGCCGACGAAGGAGCGAAGAACTGGCGACTGAGGCGGACGAGAACGAGTACAAGCCAAGCGAAATACGAGCATGAGCATTGCGAGTGCGAGTACAAGTGAAGGCGAAGTACTGGTATGAGGACGACGAGGCGTCAGTACGAGCGACTACCAGGCGACTAGTAGTGCAGGACAGTATTACGAGTACCCACATGGGGTGCAAGTAACCTGTACTTACGCCTGCGTACCAGCAGGAGCGCGATTGTTGTGCGCGCTGGTAAAATACCTAGCGTTAAATAGAGCGCTGCCTTAGGAGCGTATTACCAGTAGGTACTAGAACCTACTGGAACCATCTAGAACGCTATAGCATTTGCTATAGCAATAGTAGATAAATATTACATCACTGTGCTGCGGACAGACGAAGGTGCTAGCAACCTGTCTGTAGTTAGTTGTGTGTTACTAAAATAGCGACGGGCCGCGGGTTAGGACCGCACACGTCGATTTTAGTATTAGCATAGTAGTTACACGCAGCACAAGTGCCGGGAATTGGAATCAATACGCAGCGCACGGAATGACGGAAACCAGCGACTATAAATAGGCCGGCAAACCACCGCCGGGCCAGTCACCCAGGTTACCGGCATTCCGGTACTGTAAGAATCCCTTTTCCCAAATCTCCGCTCATTATTCCTGGCCGTGTGGAATAACGATCCAGCAATGGGCCCTAAGACTCAGCTCCTGCTTTAGGACTATCTATGGCTAGACGACTATTCGGCCTAAGTCCTAAGGGGGCTGTAACACTTGGTTTCGGAGCGGTGACCGGAGCACATAGTTCCGGATTCCACAAGAGAAGCGGCATAGCGACGAGAGCGAGAGGCGAGAAAGGGACAGAAGAAGACTTCAGATGTCAAGGATCCTATGGCGGGGACGCCCACCGAGGATGCGCACCGGCTTTGATAGATGGAGTCAAGTTCGACGTGGCGAGAACGATGTAGCGACGATGAGGAGGATGCGACAACGAGCGAGCGAAATTATGAACTAGCGAAGGGACGAAGATTGCGAGTACCAAGGAGCAGCCGAACGTTCGATCTGAGATGTGTAACGATGACGCTGCAAGCTGCGAAGCCATGAGGGCGGAGCAACGTGCGACTCGCGACCCCAGCTACAGTTCCGACGACGCGAGTTGGCGATGGCGCGACATCAACCAGAACCGACCTGTATCAGCCGTTATCGGCATAGTAGCGACTACTGGCAACGAGCTGGTATAGCGAACGAGAAAAGAACCGCAGATTTTTTTTTCTGCGATGAAGAATGAACCTGCCACATGAAAATCGAACTCAGAAGACGAAGAAGACAGAACAGCTGTGGTTACCGGTACAACCATGAGGTGCTGGTACGATTAATTTCGTACGCGAGTACAAAACAGCTGCAGACTCAGATTCGAGGAGAGCGCTGCGAGATTATGACATGAGCCGTCAGGTGAAAATCCTGGGTGACCACGGCTCAATGTCCGGGCGCGCGCATGTCTCTCGACATGATGCGGTATGGTGGAGGAGACCCTGCTGCCTGCTGCCAAGACAGAAGACTCGACGACGGCCAACGCGACGATGGCGCGATGGGAGTTGCGAAGAGGCGACCGAGATGCTGCGCGTTACCTACCTGTACTATACCGAACGAAGCGCGTCGTACCACAGTAGGAGCTCCGAAGCAGCGACTACGAATCTACTACAGTGGAGGCCAAGAGTGCAAAATACAGGAAAAACAGGAGGATATTTGCACGAGTATGTCTACGACTCAATGCATCAGAACCGAAAACAGTATCACCGGTATGGGACGGAGATATTGTACTCTGCTGCGATGAGAAATCGACTACGAGTACAAATGGCGAGGAGGTATCCGGTATGGGACGGTTATCTACTTGCGGAAGTACTGTATAAGGTACTGGCCGATGATTCCCTCTACCAGCCCTGCTACGAGCTTTGACCGACATCGAGAGAAGAAAAATCCGTGGACTACATGAGACTACGGTTCAGCGAGTGAGCGACTACGGGCACGAGTGTGACATGTGACGCACCGACGACATCGCGAGCAGCGACGACCTACTGCTAAGCGATGAGCGACACCGAAGCGCTGCGTGCCGATGCCGACACCGCTGAGAAGATGCGAGCCTGCTAACTCGGCGAACTGCGACGCAAGAGCCTATGGTATATGATCTTAGACCACGACTACGCGAGTGTGCGTTCCGATGGCGGGAGCGATGGCGCACACGCTACGAGTCAATGGGGACTTGCGACAGTTCGACGCGACGAGGCTGAGCTCGAAGAATGCTGCATTTCTGTGGCCACCCACCGAACGACACCTATCGGTGCCATTGGTGGCGATTTGCTGCAACTTGCTGCACCACCAGATGATGCTCGACTATGAGGATTTTTTTTCCGAAGGGACTGCCTCTATGACGGGTGTCACCACCTGTACATATCTGTACATATTCTGGCTACGCGACTCTACAATAACGACGACAGAGTTCTGCTGAACGTACTGGCGAACAGCGCGGCCGCTGTTCATTAACAGGGTGAGAGTGTTATGTACCCTACACTGCTGTACTTTGTACTGCGGGAGCCGACGAAGGAGCGAAGAACTGGCGACTGAGGCGGACGAGAACGAGTACAAGCCAAGCGAAATACGAGCATGAGCATTGCGAGTGCGAGTACAAGTGAAGGCGAAGTACTGGTATGAGGACGACGAGGCGTCAGTACGAGCGACTACCAGGCGACTAGTAGTGCAGGACAGTATTACGAGTACCCACATGGGGTGCAAGTAACCTGTACTTACGCCTGCGTACCAGCAGGAGCGCGATTGTTGTGCGCGCTGGTAAAATACCTAGCGTTAAATAGAGCGCTGCCTTAGGAGCGTATTACCAGTAGGTACTAGAACCTACTGGAACCATCTAGAACGCTATAGCATTTGCTATAGCAATAGTAGATAAATATTACATCACTGTGCTGCGGACAGACGAAGGTGCTAGCAACCTGTCTGTAGTTAGTTGTGTGTTACTAAAATAGCGACGGGCCGCGGGTTAGGACCGCACACGTCGATTTTAGTATTAGCATAGTAGTTACACGCAGCACAAGTGCCGGGAATTGGAATCAATACGCAGCGCACGGAATGACGGAAACCAGCGACTATAAATAGGCCGGCAAACCACCGCCGGGCCAGTCACCCAGGTTACCGGCATTCCGGTACTGTAAGAATCCCTTTTCCCAAATCTCCGCTCATTATTCCTGGCCGTGTGGAATAACGATCCAATGGGCCCTCGACACAGCTCCTGCTTTAGGACTATCTATGGCTAGACGACTATTCGGCCTAAGTCCTAAGGGGGCTGTAACAAGAACCTCCCGACCCTGGAACAGCCTGCACCGCTCTCCCTGTAACCATCAACCAAATCAACACCCTGCAAAAGCTGATACTTCTGCAGCGTGGAGGAATGTAAGGATGACCAAACCCTACAAAACCTATTATCCCTTCAAGCAGAAGCCAGAAGCATGTACATTTTAAAAATAACCCGGGTACTGGTGTGAATTACAAAAAAGGCAGTAACAAATTCACCTACTACTAAAAGTAATATTAAAAAATCAACACAGCAAGCCGCCTAAAAGCGGCCCGCAACCTGACCCGACCCGTAACCTGACCCGATGCGCTACGCTGTCACCCGATGCGCATCATCACCCGATTGTCCAGCTCATACATGTATGTATGTCACCCCCGCAGGACAGATTTATAACCATTCTTCCACCTTGCAAACCGTTCGTCTCCGGATAACCTCTAGCTTTATGAGCCATGCTGCCTCACACACACACACACACACACACACACACACACACACACACATGCTGCCTCCCCACAGGAGGGGCGTACCAGGACATGCGTTCCGGTAAGTGTGCACGACGACGTAATAGTGATGATTACGGAGGCACAGCACGGAAAAGTCGCTAGTCGTAGTGGTATGAGTATTTAAAGCGCACGCAGGTGCTACTACGCATGACGGCGTATGTACACTACACGGAAGGAGAAGGGCGAGAGCGTGCGGAACGAATCTACACGACTGAGAATCATGGCAAACCGTGCATTTGGTCTCGTCAATGCCGGGCGATCGTCAAGTCCACCGAGGGTCGGCTAGCTGGGGGGTTGCTCGGGCGATGAGCGCGTTGGCAGCATAGTGCGCATGTATCCGTGATGGCAGTGCCGAGAATAATAACAAATTGAATAATACAGGTTGACTCGAAACGAGACGGGCGAGCGGGCCGGGGAGTGACGGGAGGGGGGGGGGGGGGGGGGGTATACCAGCCGTCCATGTTGGGGCAGGCTTGCACAACCTCCACGCCAGGCGCCCGGCAGGCGTGCAAGGCTGCTCGACCTTCTAAAGTTTTCAGACCCGTCTTGCCTTATAAGGTGGTGGCCGACTGGCCGATAAAGACTTCAGTTATTCGGGCCCGCGATTACCTCCGCACTGACAGTGTCGAGTTCGCTGCCTACACTGGCGGGGCGCGCGCGCGGGTGACGGGAACGACGAAATGCGTCGTCTCGAGTACGCGAGTACCTGAATTAAACCGCGGACACACCCCCTCGTACGGGTACCCGGCTATCCGCCGCCTTTCCCGATTTTAACCATTGTGGGGCCCCATTTGGCAAAGATGTGAATCTCTTACATTTTTGGCTGTGAGTAGGCCCACGGGCGTACTGTCCGCATTGAAAAGGGTAGCATAGCGGGGTGGGTGGGTTGCGCTAGGTGCGCTAGAAAAGGTAGAAGGTGGACTCCCCTCGTGGTGCGGGTGCGTAATAATGTAGCAGGGCTGTCGCATGTTGTCGCTAGCGCCCATGCCATCGGGAAGTCCAAGCGGTACGCGTATTGCGAGTCTGTACATGTAGCTAACATTCAGACTAGAATCTTATCGGTACCAATACCGGTGACAGAATAGCCCAGTGTAATCAAACCTCTATATTACCAATATATACTACCATTCAACCATAGTGGGCCGCATTTGCCATCATGCCGCCCATGGTCAGGCAGCCTGTCGTACGTTGGAGGCCCACCCCAAGGGGTAAGCCAGCCGAAGAGCTACCACGATGCCGCACACGGCAACGCCATGGGATTGATGTAGTTGAGCATGACGATGGACAACTCCGCCTAACTGACAAAGTGCTTGATCTTCTGCAACACCACGCCAATGGCGTAGGCCGCAGCGGCCGCGC
>VCJN01002351.1:0-11654 GCA_006384855.1 Tetraselmis striata | reverse complement strand
TCGACGATTTGATTCCTTGGTTTAGGTGCCCCAAACCCCTTTTTGAGCGCCTTTTTGTACATGCCGCTGCATCCACATATACTACAAAGTACTGCCAGAAGAACTGCAAAGGCTTTCAATTGGGGTGTGATATTAATGCCTGGGATGTCCAACAAGTACACATAGCGGCCAGCAACCCATTGACATGCAGTACATGCATCACAAGAGAGGACGATCATGAATAAAAATAAAAACCGCATGATTACAGTATGGTGGAAGTTTTATCCCCTTGCCCTCCCGACCGAATAAGTCTGCCATACTATATGGATGTGTAATGATGGATGAGTGCTTACGGTGTCATGGTCGCATGATCTCTCGCACGCTACGCTTGGTTGTCCTGCGCTTGACGGGTCCCATGGTGCGCCGATCATACTTGCTTGTTGGCGGTTGCTAGGCTGATGGTTGTTGATGCGTTGCGGCTCACACTGTGCGCATGGCGAACCCGGATAGTTATGCCTGCCGCTCTGCCCCGATGTTGTCGCGCACCCGTACGAGCGGCTTGGCTCCGTGCATGTGCACATTATGTTGACTACATGTAACACAGTTCTCCTATGCATGGCCAAGGCCTCATCGTCGGCAATGACATGCTCATGATATGTGCCAGCACCGTAAGCACACATAGACGCATCGGACAAAGCCAATGTCTTGGCATGGTGAGTGTAATACACAAACTCGACCGGAGAGTAGCAACAATCCAGGTTAGCCATAGCGACTATGAGGCCATGGAAAGTGTGGTCTACATAGAATGGTTGCATGCCACACATGCATAGGTTGTCGTTCCAAGTAGCGTTTCCATCGCGTCGATAGGTTATCGTCGATAAACGCGGTGCAGTCTTGCGCGGTGTCAACGGTGTTCTTTGGGACACTCATTGTGATAAGACCGGCATTATTGTGAAGCGGCAGGGAAGCGAGGGCAAGACAACGCATGACTATAAACATAACCTCTGAGCATGTCGCCGTCATGCCGAACTCCGTTGCCTTTCTTCACAACGGCTTGAACTGTTGGACGTCGTTGTGGATGCTAAAAAAACAAATCATAGTGTCATGGCCTTAGCGCTACTCGTACTACCAATAAGAAACGATTTCCCGCATAGGAGCAATACTAGTTATAATCAGTATCGTGAAATAATGTAACTATAGTATCCCCATCGCTCAATGGGGGGGGGGGGGGGGGGGGGGGGGGGGGGGGGGGTCCGAGCCTGCCAATAATCATGGTCGATGTATATGGTCGTCGGTTGATTTCACTAATTGTTGGAATGTAATCCAAAATGAATATATGAAAATGTAGCGATTGCTGGTTGTTATTGTTTCATGATTTATTCTTGGACGGCTTGATTCCGGGATTTCCTCAAGACTACACTAACAAGGTGGTGATCCAACAGTGTTGGAAATTCCATCACTAGCCTCCCATAAGTCTTGCAGAATGCTTCGGCAATTTGCTTGATGACTATAAGGGAGCGTCGCCTACCCAGAGCTTTCCGTAACTTGACTGCTGCCTAAACGGCCGTCGCAGAGACGCTGCAAGGGTTTCACTGTTGCCAGTCATGTCCAGGGGCGAAAAAAAACTACACTAAAAACATAAGTAATGGATCCACTCCATAGGGGCATATACTCTATACATATTATTTATTCTTTTCGGGATTCATTGAGAATAAGTAATGAGATAAGATCATGAGACTTGCGTGAACCGCCTTGGGTGCAAACTTGGTTCAGATCATCTGAAAAATAACAATCCCGCTTGACGGTGAACCTGACTTATCTAAGTTTGTGAAGTCATAGTATGTAAACCTCACTACCCGAGGTTAAGGTAAAGCCCATCAATATTGACATTCAAAGGGGGGCTACATGCGACGGGATACATTACCGACCTGTGTGGGTTCATGAAGGCGCCGGCCGCCCGGAAGACAGCTAGCCACACGGCATTGCCCTGGAATAAGTCGTAAGTTGTAACAAATTTTGGAAACGGTAAAAGGGCAAGGTTTATTTTCGTTATACAGCTATATATACATATATATATATATGGGGTAACGGGAGGCGGCTATGACGCAGCACGAGGTGAAATGATGCACCACGCTGCACCGGGTGACGGGTTTCATTGCCTTTATATAGTAAGCTATAATACGTTTGACTATGAGCACTCATGTGACGATTGTGATCAGGTATTTTACATGCGACATCTCGGAAAAGCTTATGGCTAGACGAATACATATCGTCATGGGCCATGAATATTGATTCATCTCACACCGTCGTGCTAAGTGACACCTACTGACGAGATTTTGTGGTAAAAAAGTGTATCCCCATTATGCATGACATCGCCATCATCGTAGTCAATATAATGACAAATAACGGCGGCAAAAATATCATGGCAGCATATGGCAGCAACACCCAGAAAGATTGTTCCGTGTTGATGCTCACTTGCATGCTGATTGCGGGCGATTGTACGGACACTCGAGTCTCACCAAAAGTGTTGCAGTAGTGCCGGCAACATTTGTGCGTGATTTACAAGGAGGCACAGCGGCGGCGACGTCGTCATCCCTGCATGACGAATTACTCGTATAGCGCCATCGGGGCTATTGGTGCTCCGAAACCACGAGACGGAAATGGCGCCGCCGCAAAACTGTAACAACGTAAGAAGATGCGAGGGCATGGGCACCTGGATAGTCTGAGCTGTCGGACATCAGCCTGTGCAACTGCGGGGACGTGGCGAATGTGTGATTTATGCCGACAATACTGCGTGTGCGTGGCGGGACGCCACAAATGTCCTCGTAGTCGCAGCGCTGGGTCACTTTTCGCTCCGAAACCACGAGGCCCTATATTCTGCATTGTTAAGGACCCCGGATCGATGATGAATTGTGATGACCTTAGTACGAACGGCGCGGCGTCGCATCGTGCAAGCCTGCAAGCAGCAAGGGACACTGCGATATAAGACTGCAAGTCTTATGCGAGCCGGACGGTCCCAGCTTGGCAACCCGTGCTATTGGACGAAGAACGGACATAACTCGTCGTGACATATGTTATTTAGCACCGATATGTTGACAACGTTTAATCCTTAGTCGCTAATTGAGCTTCGCGGTAAGCTCCCAGCTCCCTCATCGGCGTCGTCTTATGGTCAAAGATACCGGCGCTCCGAAGTCAAGATATAACACCCGAGGCACGGCATCGCGTGTCTGAGGTGGTGTGACGCCGACCTTTCATGTGCTTGGGACGACCGGCGACTAGTACCCTGCCCACCACGGGTAAGATGACATGTACTACTATGTACAAGGACGAGGAAACTACGCTTGCAAACATGTACGATATCATTGCGACGCCATCGTTGCCGCCTCTGCGGTGATCCGAAACTGACAAAACTCTGCGCCGATTGCAATCGCGCATCAGTAGCGTGCGAAGTGATGCTACGAATGGCTTTATCGGCTAAGCGGGCCATATTGCTGCACGAATGACGTGATTTCACATATGTGATGTATTACCGAGATTAGCAGGCGTGCTGTGCGATTGGACAGTAGCCGCGGTTCGACGATCCCCGGGCGGAACGCTGATGAACATTCACTACGCGCTCCGAAATAATAACGGCGCGGCGGGGTATGTGGCGCGGCATCGCATAATGTGGATTGTAAGGCGCAAAGGGACTCCCGACGATGCGGTTGTCCGGACACTATCACTCGCTACCTCATGCATTGGCTCCGGCAAGCGACGCGGGCGTGCTTTAGGACCGAAAATGTGTGTGCATTGTCGGTTTGCCAGGCGCCGCGAGGGCGCGGCGGGGTCTTTGCAGCGGTGTTCGGCCGCTTGCGGATCCGAAGTCACACAAGGCGTCACATCGCTTTGTGCGTGGCGCAGCAGTGGTGTTGCGACAGGCATCCCGTGCTGCTGCACCATGGACACGCAATAATAGTCACAAATCGATTGCATGTGAAGTGATGGGATCCACAAGATGTGTTCATAGAACAATCTTGCGGCAGCGTCGATGCAACGCCGAGGGGCTAACATCGGCCCTCTTACGTCAATCAGTTATGGTAAAAAAAAAACGGTGCGGCATCGCCTGCTGCGAGGTATTCGATGCTGGACACACCCCTCAACGGCGCAGTCAAGACAGTGACAACCATCTCGTGACGAGGGCGTGCTCGCGCGGGTAGGCAGTCGACACCGCTGGCACGGGCGATCGAGAATATGTGTGCTATGAAGGGCGCCGCGGCGTCGTTGGCGTCGATGTGTTGTTTGGGCTGTCGTCGCTCCGAAACCACGACACTGAAACGGCGCGTTGGCGTCGCACTAATATTATGTGTGGTGCTTTGATGACAAGCCTGACGGTGCCAACCGGGCAGCAGTTGTGCGCAGCCGGTTGTACCGCATGTAGTGCCGCTGCTTTAAGTACGGGCACTTGTGACGTACATGCACGTGCTGCAGTCGTGACGATATGTTACCGAAAGATAGGGTATTCGTCGCAGAACGATGCCACAACGACGCGGCGTTATTATCTTCGCGGACTCATCAGCACCCCGAAATAACCACTGAAAAAAAGACGCGGCATCGCATAATCCTGCAAGGTGGTAGGTCCTAAGATCTCCCGATAGCGGTGTCAAGGCAGCACCCCCCTCTGCTGCAGATAGTGACAATGAAACTCGCGAGGCATACGTGCTATATTCGGTTGACAACACATCGCCAATGCATCTACACGGACGGGAGGGCACATCGGCGTCGTCATCGCGGTGGGAATATATCGGTGCTCCGAAACCAAAACCAAACCGGGTTGCCTTGCTAACATCATCGTGGGAGGTGCTACGACATCTGGCAGTAGGCCTCGGCCACCAGACTGCGCGAATGGGCTACTGCAGGGTCGAAAAGCTCGTGACATGGGCGTGCTGATGTATGACCGAACAAATGCACAAGTCGCAGCTAGAGTTCCATGTGCATCGAAGCGACGAAACGCACAACCTTCGCGCGGCATCAACACAACATCGATCTAACAAGGTGTTGCTGCTAGGAACCCAGGTGACGCTTCCGGGCAGCCCATGCCGCTGCATGGACGGATACTCGCGACGTATGCGTACTGCGGGGCGGCTGGTAGCATCGGCGCACAGTAGGATGCCGCCGCGTCATAGTAGTCGCAGCTACTTAGGACCTGCTCGAGCGCGCTCCGGAGGCCTCAAACACGCGGGGCGACGACGTCGTTCTGAGAGGGCTCCGCGAAGAGCACGCTTGTGCTGTTCCGGCAGCTCGTGCTGCTGTAAAGATGATGGATACTTGTGACGTATGTTTACTGCGGGGCTGTTAGCATGGGCGCACTGTAGGACGCCGCCGCGTCATCGCCGCTAAGGACGTGCTGGAGCGCGCTCCGGAGGCCGAAAAAAACGCGGCGTGACGATTCCGTTTTGAAAAGGCTTCTCGAAGAGCCCGGCAATGCTGTGCGGCAAGCTCGTAGTGCTGCTGTAACGATGATGGACATTTGTGGCGCGTGCGTGCTGATGCGGGACCGAGAACCGGCAGATACGACGGCGAGACGACGCTCGGCGGCGTTTTTTGCATCTGCGCTCGGCGCGGAACCACAGCGAAAAGAAACACAGCGCGGGACATCAACGAGCGAGAGGCTTGCGGCTGGGGGTCACTCGGGATCGCACCGATCACGCGACGCACACATCGCTGGGGCCGGACGCTTCTGCTAAGCTTTGCAGGAATGCATGACATGCACGATTGGTCATGGGCCTCGCGTGACACAGGGTTGGCAGCACGTTCGCGTGGTGCCCAACACTGTGTTCTCTCTCTGTCTCGGCGCAGAACACCACACATCGCGGCATCGCGACACGATACGCGCTGCTTGGGCACGGAAGCAACCGAGCAGTCATGCACATACCATATAATACGACTTGTGGTTCACGTTAGCTACATGGTAGAGAAAACCCTGGGTTGGGTGTGATTCCTTCCTGCGATATCCTGCTAGCACCCAACTTCTCTTGCTTCAAAGCGCCGAGCGATCAGAAATCACAAAAAAGATAGGGCGCGGCATTGCACGAGGTACATGGGCGGTGGACCACCGACTTGGCGTCTTGCGTTGCTGCATGTATAGACACTCGTGGCGTGCGCTCTACCGCCTGCCGGCAGAGCCGCCGCCGCTGTCCGCGGATGGTGCAGCAGCTGCGTCAGGTGCCGGATGGCGTACAGGCTGGATAGCACCCCCTAAAGATGACTTCGTCGAGTTTGATGAGACCTCCCGGTGTCACTACCATGAGATCCGGGAACTTTAGCTGACTCGGCTCTCCGTTGGGTCCCAGTTCGACATTTGGGCCGGGCAATGACTCGTTGGCCGCACCTCTTGCTACGCAGTAGCCCTTCGGTGTTCGAATGCGGCGATGGTCGAAACCTAACCTACGATGGCATGTGGACGGCTGCTGTAGAGGATTGCACGTGCCTAGGTCACAATATGGACATACAGGGGTCTGGCCTTGGTCCCTATCCGGAAGGGCTTCACTTTACTTTACCATCCCCTATAGAAGATGCGGTCCATCGCTGTTGAGAGTCGACACGCGCTGCCAACCCTCCAATCTCCTGCATGTGTGCCCGCAAGCAAGCCAGACCGCAACCCCCTACACCCCACTTTACAAACGACATGGGCTACTCCCCCGCTGCGGAGGCGCGCGCTGCCTTGAGGTGCGCCTGCAGGAAGTCGAGCGTCCGGCGGTACATCGGCTCCGTGTTGTCCACGGGCTTGCATATGTTGATGTGGTCCTTGCCCTGCAGCAGCAAGAAATCGCCGACGCCCGGGAAGGCGGACTCCATGGGCACCACCTACGGGTCCATCCGCATGGGAGGAGTTCATGCCCGCCAATGAGCAGCAACCATCATGCTTGAACATGGGCTGGCTGGTAATGCACCCGTCCACCAAGGTGCGGTGACTCCGAGCGTAGGCGCATCCAGGCCCAAATGTTCATGACAACACATCGCCAAGTGATGCGAAGGGCACAATCATTGTTGCCATCGACGACTCTGCTGTGAGTCCCATTGTTTGTCATTTTGTTTCAAACTGGTGCTTATCGTCATGACAAATCCTAGCCCACCCAATGGACAGGTCGATCAACAGGCGCACCGAAATGTGGCCGCCATATACTGCCATACACCACACTCTACCATAGCCGCGCGATGACGAAACGGGAACTGCGGTCTGTGTGGTCTCAACTGCCGGTGGGAAGCCGCCAGACGTAATAACACACCGTCCTTTATCACGGTGCGAGCCCCTAGGAGATGCCCATCCTGAACAACGCCGGGGAAAGGCTCTTTCGACACCGTGCGAAGGGCGGCGCCATCAACTTGGAAGTATGGCGATTCGTCTCTCCAAAAAACAATGGCCGCCCTATACTATGCAGTGTGGCCACATGTGTTTTTTCACGCCCGGGACATGACTGGCAACAATGAAACCCTTGCAGCGTCTCTTCCAACGACGGCGGCCGATCATGCAGCGATCCAGTAAATACGGAAAGCCCCTGGGTAGGTGACGCTCCGCTATAGTCATCAACCAAATTGCCAAAGCATTCCGCAAGACTAATTGGAGGCCGGTGACGGATTTCCAACGCTGCTGGATCACCGTCTAAAACACCGCAGCCGTGAAAACACCTGCCACATATGTTAGCCCAACACATTGACCGCACCACTACCAGTACGTAAGCTCTTCGCGGTTTTACTGCCTACTAGGATATTGCGCATATATGCTTATGTAAGAATGGGATGCACCTTATTGCGCATGCTTATTACCGGGCGGACGACGCCGGAGCACGTTGCAGCTCACGGTGGCTGACCTGAGGGCCATGGACGTTTACGCAACTTGATGGAAGAAAAAGGAAAGTGCCTCGGCAAAGCGAGCGCCCGGCAGAGTGAGAGGGGGGCATGTGGGTAGTACCTCCATCTTGATGGCCGCGTCCTGGCTCAGCCGGGGAGCGATGCTGATGAGCGGCGTGCGCATCGACTCGCCAAAGCTCAGCACCTGCAGCTGCCCAGCTTCGTACAGCCTCCTGCACGCGCACCCCGGGGGTCAGCCTCCCGCGCTGTGGCCTCGCGAGGGGCAGGCGCGGGTGCCCAGATCTGGCCTAGGGTTTAGGGGAAGGGAGGCTGACCTCGGCTAGCTACGACGTGGGGGTATGTCCGGGTTCCCTGCGAGGCGCTACACGGTCATCGCTCGAGTACTGTACGGGGCACCACCGGACAGCTGGCAGCATCATAACACACACTACATCTGCCGTTGCAGCCGCGGGGTAGTACCGGTGTGACGAAACGCAAACCATCGATGTGCTGGCCTGACTCAAAGGGGACTGCTGTCGTGTGGAGGCCGTGGAACGACTAGACAAAGGCAGACGAGCATATCCCTGCTATTGATGGTTGAACACAGTACAAACACCAACGGTCTGCGGATTAATGACGTTCTGCCCCCCCCCCCCCCCCCCCCCCCCCGCGCTTGCGCGCAGAGAAAAAAACGGAGAACTATATCAGAATGCAGCACGAATACATAGAGAATATTCCGCCGCGAGGTGCAGAACAGTTCATTATAGTTTTTGGCGGCCCGCGGACCGCATTTCATTATTGTATGATAGTTCTCAAAAAGTTACGGTGCCACTATTCGGAGCTGCCAATCCCCGGGCTGCGGCTGCTAAGGATCCACAGCCTTCAAGGTCAAGACCTGCGGGATGCAGCGACAAGTCCTCCCAATGGCGCGGCGATACAAGTCGTGAGCCGCAACAATAGAATCCGCGCAGTTGGGTACTGGTAGGGCTGGATCTGATTCGCGGCGTTCCTTTCACTGCGCTGGCGTCTGTAGGGGCTATGAGTGGAGGTAACGGCTACGGTTACGGCCGAGGGCTAAGCTAGTGCTGTACATGTTTGGCCCCTGGCAGGTACCGGTAGGGCTGGATATGATTCGCGGCTTTTTAATTACCGCGCTGGCGTCTGCAGGGGCTATGAGTGGAGGTAACGGCTACGGCTACGGCTACGGCTACAGGCAAAGCGGCGAGGAGTAGAGGTAGCCAAATCACACGGTGTTGGACATCAGAGTCCCGTCATATTACCCGGGCGCCACCGTTGGCGCCGTCGTACCTCAGCGCCGTGTTGAGCTCCTCGTGGTGCGGGCCGGGCTTGAGGTGCTGGATCACGCGGTGCGGCTTGGCCCCCACGTGGCGCAGCCCCCAGCCGATGTCCGCCAGGTACGACCCAAAGTGGGGCGTCGCGTAGAACACCACCCCCTTCACCGACTCGGCCAGCAGCCGCTCCCTGCGGCGGTCCACAGCACATTGTGAGCGGCGCGCACTTAAAGTGGGGAGGCCAGGGATCCTGTGCAGATTATTGTGGCACCTCGGCCCACAGAGGGCTGCACGCTTCGCGCTTTAATTAGTGGATCCCATGCCGATTTGTGCCGCCGGGCTGTAAGACAGCCGGCCTGGCTCGCCCGGGAACAAAATTGTAAGAAATTTCAAATATAAAATTGCATTGTGGCATGCCCCCCGAGTGGGTGGAGGGGGGGGGGGGGGGGTACGGCTTTATTGCAAGGCTACCGTCCCATTTAATTGGGTTGGCGAGTGGCAACAATAACAATGATGATTTTGCATCATCGAGTCAGACATGCTGTGCCACGTTGGTGGTATATTCTGGTAGATATCAAGATACACAGATGTCTTCTTTTGTCGCGAGAGGGTGAAGGAGCAATAGAGAACCCGAAGCGGGGTCATGGAGCAGTGCGGTGCCTTTAGTCTACCAGTGAGGTATCGTGCTGTTCATAGTGCGCAAGCAAAGCGCGGAGCCTGGAGTCGGGTCCCCGGCGGCCCGACAACCGAGCTAAACCGACAAGCACGCGGGCCGCAATGGGCGAGCACCTGCCGGGTCCAACGCCCGAAGTTGCACCGCGCACTGTGCTTGTACACCAACTGACACATGTTGTTTGCCGACGAGGTTCACCGTGAGACAGCGCCCGGCACACCCAAAGCGACACCCACGGCTTTCTGTGCAGCGGGTTGAGACCTCGTAAAACGGTTACCCTGCACAGCCGGGGGTTCCCGCCACCCCCACGTGACGGGTGGCGTGGGCGCAGCCAAGTACAGCTTCCAACATCCCCAGAGCTGCGGTCGGTACAGCCAACTACGGGTGCCTACGTGGCTATACAATCGCTGTGAATAGGACCCCGCCAAAGGTCAATCACAACTACAGAGGGACCACAATAGTGGATGTTCCTATTGTAGCAGGGATGCAATAATAAGACCACGGCCAATGCTTATGTCACATAGGCATGTTTTATTCGTATACGCAGGTTGGCACCCACACTCGTTCCTTTCACAACGGGTGGACACTGGCGGTAGTCAAGATGCTACGGGGCTGGGTGGCTGATACGGGCACCAGGGTTTGAAATGCGCATGCGGATATTCACAGGGGCTGTAAAATGACCCCAACATAGCGGTCAGCACGTTTTGGCTCGAGTGTTGACTGAGAGACAACTCGCAAAACACACGGTTTTGATATAGGGTTTCACTAGGGTTATTGGGTTAGACTAGGACTAGGCCTAAAACCTAACTTTTCTCGAATTGTCTCTCGGTGGATTGACAACTTAAAAGACGCCGCATCTAGCTGGCTGGTAGGCTTTTAAAGGTGACGAAAACCCACATGCGCGCTAGGGCACCCAACACAGCCCCTAGGGCATGGAGTGCAGACATGTCCTAAAGTACTGCAGCACCTCCAGGGAACGGTATACACAACTTTCAGCGGATGTCGCCCGAAAGCGGATGTCGCGGACTCAAGGCTGTTCCCGCTGAAAGCGCTGCATTTCGATAAAAAAGCGGCGGAGTTGTATCGGCAAAAGAACTCCGTGTCGCCTTGGTTTCAGCCACCCAGCCTCGCAACGATGGCAATCGAGGACCCACCTGGGCGAGGCGTCGGGCGCGCTGCAGCGCAGCAGCACCTCCTTCAGCAGCAGCCCCCCCAGGCTGTGGCAGCACACCACCAGCGGGCGGTGCCCCAGGCCCGCGCCCTGCCACTTGGCGATGGTCGACTCCACCTGGCGGGCATTCCAGGCAGGCTCTGGTCAACTGGAGTGGGGGTGTGGGGGGATTGGGGAAGGCGGAGGAGGAGGAGGAGGAGGAAGGGGGGGAAGAGGAGGAGGAGTAGGAGGAGGTGAGGATGAAGGAGAGGGGAAGGGGGGGTGAGTGGGAGGGGGGGGGGGGGGGGGGAGGAGGGTGAGGATGAAGGTGAGGAGGAGGAGGAGGAGGAGGAGGAGGGTGGGGGTGAGTGGGGGGGGGGGGGGGGGGGAGGGGTGCGGAGACCGGTGCTACGCCCGTACGATCAGGGACCTGGCCTTCAGAGGACTACGTGCTACGGGTAATGTGACCCTAATGGGAGCAGCCGGCCCGATGCGGCTTCATGCAGCCGGGTCGTATGACAGCTGGCCTGGATCGCCCGGGAACAAAGTTGTAAGCAATTTCAATTCAAATTTCAGCCGACCCGCAGGAACGCCGCACGGGGCGGCCACTCCCGGGCACCGCATGGGGCGCGGCCTCACCAGGTCCTCCAGCGGGATCATCTCCCCCTCGAAGTTGGTGATGGGCGCCGCATACTCATAGCTCAGGATGCGCGTGTCGGGCAGCGCGGGCGGC
>VCJN01002350.1:0-16741 GCA_006384855.1 Tetraselmis striata | reverse complement strand
ACATTATGGTGACCATTCATTCATTTCATATATTTACCATTATATACCATTATATACTGTTGCCGTTCCTTGCGAGCCACGCGGGGCCTGGCGCCACCCGGGGGTGCGGCTGTCGGGGCCATTGGGGCTCAGCGTGTGGCGGCGTCGGCCCCGCGCCTGTTGGGCGGCGGCTGTGTGTGCAGGTATGGGAGAGGGGTTGGGGTTGGGGGGCCTCTGACACGGCTGCGGTGGCACCAAAGGTGCGAGGACCTCACCGACGCGGCGCTACACGAGCTGGCTCCACTCACCGGGCTCAAGGAAATGTGCGCGCCCCACCCCTCCCCCCCCCCCCCCCCCCCGGGCCGCCGCCCCGCTTTGTCTACCTCTCCTATGCATCCGGTTGAGAGGTCTCGGATGGATCAGCCAGAGTCCCACCCGCAATCCGGACAGACATCCCAATCAACCCCGCACACCCACCTACAACGCAACCCGATCGTTGCATATGTCTGTCTGTCTGTCCCCTGTTAAATGCACCCTCAGCTGGTTAACCTGAAAGGTGTCGGTGCGGTGGCGCACAGGAATGGAGGGGGGGGAGTGAGAGGAAGGAGGGGGGGGGGGGAGGGGGCCAAGAGCTTCCTGTCTCCCTTCTAACTAATTGTGCCGACTGCGCCCACCGACAAGTGCTTGATATGATTCAGTTGTGCCGAATTTCAAATTACAATAACGTCACATAAATGCGGACGCTCCTAGCTAGTTTATTCTAGTATGCCGGTATAGGCGGGGGGGGGGGGGGGGGGGGGGGGGGGGGGGGGCTTATTTCACCGTGTTGCTGCTACCGCGCCGGCACTCGTACGTTCCATCAACCACGACACGTTTTTTTGACCCCGGTGACGGCGCGCCCCTGCGCGTGGAATCCAATGCAGCTTGAAAGTTCTTACAACTTTGTTCCTGCTTGGGGTTTGATGGCAGTCCAATGCAGCGCGAACCGATGGCTGCTCCTCGCCGATTTGTTTTGGGATGGGTCAGTGGGGCGCTGAGGCACATGGTGCTGCGTGCCGGGAGGCAAAGCCATCCTCCCCGCCCACCTGACGCCATGCCGGCGCGCACCTATCCCCCCCCCCCCCCCCCCCCCTTCCGGCGTCCGGCTTCTTTCTTGTGCAGGTGCCTGGACCGAAGCTGGCGGTTGACCTCGCCCGGCATCGCCGCCTTTTGCGCCCAGCACGCAGCCACGCTGACACAACTCTGCCTGGCGCGCTGCTCCGCGGTGGACGACGCGGTGCTCGGCGCGCTGGGGCAGCTGCAGGCAAGCGCCCCCCCCTCCCCCCCCCCCCCCCCCTCCCCCTGGCCCGTCAGTACTGGGCAATGTATGCCGCCATGGCTAGTACTCAGCTGCTCCCCGGAAACTACGGGCGCCTGCGCAATTTTGAGAGGACTACGAATAAGGGCCTGCCAGAGGTCAAATGCGAAACCTAATAGAGGGAATCCGACATTAGAGATTTCTTACAGTTTCATTCCTGCCAGTCTCCCAACTACACAGGCCAGCTGCCTTACGCCCTGGCTGCGTGAGCCCGCATAGGGTTTGCTGCCCCCTAGGAGGCAGTAATAGTAATAGAGACAAAATATATTATAATATGATGCACATATGCGTATATGTATTACAGTATAATATAATATTATAGTATAGTACAGTACATATACTATAGAATGCTAAAATATCACAATTATCCATACATACTGTGTACCAGTCGAGTTTTGGTGTTATTATTGCGGAGGAGCTGAGCTGTTTGCCCAACTGGGATGCCGTGATGCCCCCAATCACCTGCAGCTCCATGGTTGCTTTAGGGTTTTTAGGTTTTTAATACAGCTCCATGTACCCTTAAAGATAAAACCCGATTTATCCTTTCTTTGTCGGCATACTTACAGCTCCATGCAAGGTCTCTCTCTCTCTCTCTCTCTCTCTCTCTCTCTCTCTTCTCTCTCTCTGTCTCTCGGGGCTGCGGGTCCCAAAACCACGCTGCAGCACCGGATCAGATCATCTGGGCAGCGGAATTATGATTAACAAGCCCTTCTTTCTCTTTCCTCGCGCGAAGCGGGATCTACACGACATGTGTTGAAAATACGTCACTGTACCCCCCTCAACGCCAATCTCGTCGAGCGAACGCCGCGTTGCGGTGCGTTGAATGCTTTGCCAAATGCATAGTGGCCCGGAGCCCGAGCCCCGGCCGCCCCGGGTCGGACCCGTGAAGGCACGCGCGTCGCGGTGCGGCTCACGGCTGGTCCGGCGCAGGGGCTGACGTCCCTGGAGCTGGAGGGCTGCGCGTCGGAGGGGCTCCGCGGGGGCGGCCTCGCGGCGGTGGCCGCGCTGCCGGCGCTGGCGCACCTCAACATGAAGGGCTGCCGGAGCCTGGAGGTACCCCACCTAACCCCCCCCCCCCCCCCCCCTACCCCTTACCTCCCTCTACAACCCCCTTGCGCCAATTGGGACCTGCACATGACACCTACCGACAGCGGCCGTGCATGGAATCCCAATCCTGGTCCATTGCGGGCGACCGCGACAATCGGGGCGCCGCACACTTGCGCGCCAGCCCTTTGCGGTTCGGTTTTGATTTGTTTTATCCACAGCTTTTGTTCCTGCCAGTCTTGCAGCTACACCGGCCAGCTGTCTTGTAGCCCGGCTGCACGAACCCGCGCAGGGTTGGCCGTAGCGCGTAGCATGCAGCCCTCTGAAGGCCAGGTCTCTAAACCTAAGAGAGTGTGGTGCCGTCCTCCCCCCCCCCCCCCCCCCCTCTTTAACCCCGCCCTTACCCTAAACCCCCGGCTCTCCGGGGGCGGGGCAGGGGTGTGGTTGCCGTGCAAGCGCTTTTGGCAGGTTTGTCTCGGCGCTTTTTGATTATTATTATTGGCGCGTTTGGCTTTGTGTTATCCCGGTTTGCCGCCTGCGTGTGAGCGGTGCTCGATGTTGTTCACTTGTAGCCGTATGCGCAGCCATGCACCGCATGGATATGCATGCATTAAAGAAGATGGGAATATGAAGATGCAAACCACCGGGAGCTCTTCTTGTATGACAGGCATCAGTACTACACAAAGAAGCACATATCTCTATTCATAGCATAGATAGCACACTATACGCAAAAATAAGGTAAAGTAAGATGTAGTCCAGTCTAGTCTAATTTGTCAAAACGGCTTTGCTTTTTATGAGTATTAATGTATATATTAGGAATCTTAAAGCCTGCAGGTGATGACTACCAGGAGAATGTAAATATACCGGCGACAAGACGTTGTCGTTTGGTGAAGTACAAGTTCACATTGCCACAAACCCAGTTAACCATGTCAACAGCGAGCATGCAGGGTCCCTCTCATACACTACCCCGCAAAAGATTTGCTGCGGCCGCGCTGACACGCCGCTGCCTGCGGGGCGCGCAGGGCGCCTCCATCGCGGCGCTGCGGGGCGCCACCGCGCTGACGGAGCTCAACCTGTCGTGGTGCCCCAAGCTGGCGGGCCGACGACGCGGCGGCGCTCAGCGGCCTGCCCCGCCTGCGCGCGCTCAACCTCGCGTACTGCCCCAGCCTGGCGCGCCTGCCGGAGGCGCTGCCGGCGCTCACGGAGCTCGACCTCGCCGGCTGCTGCGGCCTCACCGGCCCCGAGCAGCTAGGTGCGCCTGCGCCGCCCCACCACCCGCCGCGGACGGCTGCTTCCGTCCGCCCGACGCCGCCGGACAAGCAGAGGCGTGTGTTCCAACGGATGACATGCGTTCTGACACCTTCTGACAATCTCACTAAAGATACTTGCAATCTTACTATTTTTTTGTTAAAAGTCATTTTCCACAAAATAATATCCTGATTGCGCAACTGGGATTTCCAGTCGGGCGTGCGATTATTACGTACCGTAACCCGCTCGGAGTGCATAAGGTAACACCACAATGACCACACGTATATGGTTTCTGACACCCTCTGACAAAGTCGTTCAAAGTATACTCGGAACCATCCCAGAAATCGACTGTTTCTTAATCGAAGTCATCGGTCATTCCCACCATGCAACGAACTCCTATTTGCGCAATTGGGATGTCCACCCGGGCGTACGATTATTACGCCCATAACCTCTCTTCGGGTTCGCAGTGTGTAATCGGTTTCGACCCCCCCCCCCCCCCCCACCCGTCCCCCGAGAAGAGAACATCGTATACTTGTCCTAAATTGTATCAGAAGAAACCACAAATTACCCCAAATGCCACGTGGATCTTCCGACCTCATACTACTGCAGTCCTTTTTGGACCTGCAAACCAATGCAAGTGTTGCGGTACAGAACCCCTGCACGATTAGGAGTTGCAAAACCCCCCCCAAAAGTGCAGTTAATAGGGTGGCCGCAGTACAGGGCAGTGTACAGAGGCGGTCGAGCGCCCCCCTTTGTGGCGCAGTGTACAGTCCCCACCCCCAGTGCTGGCTCGGCACCTCCTGTTTGCGAAATCCCGTCTACTGGCCCACCCGCAGTTGCCTTTCCCTCCCTGACCGACCTCATCCTGGAGGAGCTGGACATGGACAACGTGGACGACTGGGCCGCGGCGGCCGGCCGGCTGCCGCGCCTCCGCACGCTCACGCTCACGGACAGCGACGGCCTGACGGACGCCGGTGTGGCGTGCCTCGGCGGCCTCCGCACGCTCGCCATGCTGTGCGTGGGCAAGTGCTTCCTGGTGCCCCCCCCCCCCCCTTCCCCCCCGCCCGCCTCACGCCATGAGCGCAGCCGACCCGGCCACCCGCCGTGCATGCGGTTGGCCGGTCGACCGCCTGGTTGGCCGGGCTGCCAGGGCGGAGCGACGAGCCTAATGACTTGCGATGCAAATGTGTGTAGGTGAGCGATGCGGGCATCGAGGCGCTGGTGGGCGACAACAACCTCCCCAGGCTCAGCATGCTCTGCCTCGATGTGGGCCCCCTCCCCCCTCCACGGCCAAACCCTCTCGCTTCCGCCTCTGCCCTCTGGCGCACGCCTCATGGCTGCAACCCATTGCCGCGCTATCGGGGGAAGGACGGCGATGTCAGGTTATTGTCGGGTCGGACACAACCCCGGGCAGCTGAGGACGGCCGTTGCTCGCTGCTCCCCGCGCCGCCTGCAGGGCCTGGACCAGCTGACGGACGGCGCGCTGGCGGCGCTCGCCCGCCTGCGCGCCCTGCGCATGCTCAGCCTCACGGAGTGCCACGGCCTCACGGCCGGCGGGCTGCGCGAGGCGCTGCCGCGCCTGGCGTCGCT
Organism: Tetraselmis striata; assembly: GCA_006384855.1. Taxonomy (NCBI): domain Eukaryota; kingdom Viridiplantae; phylum Chlorophyta; class Chlorodendrophyceae; order Chlorodendrales; family Chlorodendraceae; genus Tetraselmis; species Tetraselmis striata. The sequence continues at coordinate 11,523 of VCJN01002350.1, read as the reverse complement.
CACCAGCCTGGACATCACACACTGCGCGCTGCTGGAGTCGGAGCCGTGGCTGAACCCGGTGGAGAGCGTCCAGCTGGACCTGCGCGCGGGGCGCGGGGTGGCGGAGGCGCTGCAGGCGGGCGACCTGGAGGAGGAGATGGTGCCGCTGCTGGCGGTGTGAAGAATTGAAACTGGAATTTCTTCCAACCTTGTCCAGTTGTTGTTCATATTGAACAAAAGTTTGTTCAATTGACACTGTCCTGTTCTAAGCATATTTAAGGGGTTTCCCACCAATGTATGCTGTCCTAGTGCAACCCGTGCGGTCTGCTGGTGGTGGTGCAATGTTTCAACCTGGTGTGTACCGGTACCACTAGCTTTCAGTGCAGGCTGCCCCGTTGCCCTACTTTCCCATTTGCCCTACGTTGCCCTACATAGGACAGCCACAACCAGCTCGCCTGCCATCTTCCAGCTCGTCGCCTTCGGCAGCGGATTTGCATACATTCGTGCGTGAGGGTCATGGCTGATTGAGTCCGCACCGGGGACCACGTTGTCGGCGCGAGTCGTCGTGCCACGCTGTTGAGTACTAATAGATTTCACTGGTCTGTTATTGATCAACTGTAAGACCACCAGCTGCATTGTTAGGCAGACTGCCCACAGGGAGCTGATGTGTTGCGCCGATATTTGGCAGTAGTACTTAGGCATAGTGCATATATGGCGTAATGTATTAAGGAGCAGAGAGCTCCACCAGGAGCCCAGCTCCTAGGGAGCCATGAGCAGGCATGTGGCGAACATGCCCACTACTGTAGAATGACCCCAGATGGTCATGCAACTCTGGGCACTATCTCAACCAGTGTTTTAGAGACAAGAGCCGCCAGAATGGCGGCTCAACAGGCTTTACATACTAGAATACAGCAGTGCCAAGATGCACCAGCTAACAGCCCCAGCTGAGCCCGTAGCCGACAGGTGTAGCTGCTCATAGGACTAAGGGCTCTGTTGCGCCCTGAGAACTGGAACAGAACTCTAAGCCACCCTCAGCTGCTGCCTGTCTCCAAGGCAACCTGCGCATGCTCCAAAACGGGTTCATGTGGTCGGGCCATAAGATAGCTGGCCTGCTGTGTAGTTGGAAGACTGGCAGGAAATAAGTTGAAACATGTTTCAATTTAGTTAGGGCAGATGATGCTGCCCCTCCAGCAGTCGAAGGGACATGGCTGTCCCTGCAACACGATCCTATTGCTGTTACCATAACTTTACCCTCCGGAAATCAAACCGCATTGTCTTGGACCCGCGCCGTCTCTTCCCCACACAAACGGGCACATAAGGAGGTAGTACTAATACCATGGTGGGCAAAGGCCTAGCGGTTTACCCAAGTGGGACGCGGTGATGCCATGCAACTACCTACAGCTCCATGTAAGGTCTCTCTCTGTCTTTCTCTGTCGCTCTGGTGCGCTAGGCCAAGCGGCACGCCTAAGCAACATAAGTGGCGCCACATGCACCAACTTACGGCCTCAGCTTGTAGATGATCAGCGCCAGTGGCTTCACCGCAGCGTCATCGTAAACAGCCACTTCTCCCCAGTTCAACAGGCCGCCGCTGTTGCCCTTCGTGCCTTGAGTGCTGTCGTACCCAGAGACAGGGTAGTGCCTCTGTGCGGAGGTGTCTTCATTGAAACATTTGCCCCTCACAACTCGCACAACGAAGACGGAGCAGAATGCCCCTGCACCTGCAGTGCGCACAGGCACGGTGAGATTGCAGCAGAGTGTACATAGCAGCAAGGGCGGAATGTGCTAATCGCTGTTGTTGCCGAGGCTTTCATCGCAGAGCGAGGTGCGTTGCCAATGCAGGTAGGGTTCGAAGTCAGCTCAGTAACTCATAGATGGAGCACCGATTCTGCCGCGCAACGTGCCTGCTTTGCGGGGCCGGTCGCTGAGGGGGTAGTCGTTGGCCTTGTGGCTGAATGGTGAGGTGTAGATGCCCATCCCGTAGCGCTGGAAGGCTGCCGGCACACAGAAGGACAACCTCTAAGAAGGCACATGGATGGATGGTTCAAATGGACCGCAAGCAATCATCCCACTGATTGGTGCCAACGACAAACATTCAGTAACAGAAATAAATTCATAATGAATAAGAAATGACTTCATAATAAAGGACTGCAGAGGTCTGCATGCTACGGGCTACGGCCGACTCTATCTATCCGGGTTCATGAAGCCGGGCCATATGACCCTGTCTATCCCCGGTTCGCCCGGGAAACAAACCATTTTCAAACTGCACTAACCGCAATCAAGGCGGTATCCCGTGGACATGACTAACCAGTTTTAAAAGGTTTGGTTGACGTCACACGAGGGAGTGAGAAAGACGTTAACCTGGATGCGATATCGGGTGAGATCGTTTGGCTCCCACGTGATCATACCTCGTGGCTTTGCCTTGGATACTTTGAAGCCCCCTTTGATGATCTGGCAGGTGGCGCAGTCGGGGGCGATGCAAGGCTCCAAGCGCGTGGGGTCGTGCCCCAGCTGGCACGTCTTCAGTGTTCCATGGAACTGTCGCACGGCTGTCTCACTTCCTTTCTCCGCCTCGTATGCTTGGAACCTGGCTTCCAGGTGTTGGGGAGGCCTGCGCAGTGCACAGCAATGACGCTGTACTTTGAAATGATGTCATTTGCCGGAGTCAAAAGCGCGGACATTGTCGGGCGTCAAGCAGGGTGAATTATCGTGCACCCATGCCGCAATGTCCCACCTTATTTTCAGAATTGCCTGCACCACGGGCTGCGGGCCCAGCCGCAATTGCCACTGCGACAGGAAATGATTTTTGATGCTGGCATGCTCCTCGTGGTTATCTGGGAGCATCGTCACTTGGCCCTGGCCAGCGCTCAGTGAAGCAGGCACTCTCTCCGGGGGAAGCATGGTGGGGAGGAGTCCACCTGCACTCACCATACCACCGGGCAAACCCATAGCGAATGAGAGTAATGACAGCACAGGTATCCACCTCGTGTATCCTCCACTTTCAACTTGGGCATCCATGGGAGGCAGAGTATTGAGGTGTTGCATGTATCCCTGCTAGCTCCTGTAGCGTAGTGTGGCATTGGAACCCTTAGCTCACCAGCGTGCGCATCACGCTGATGGTGATCGCGGGCATCTTTGGTCTTGAATCCTCTACTGCAGCCTCCGACAGTGCACGGGAACGCCCGCGCCACGCCTTGAGGCGCAGGGGTGTGATTGGCAGCGGGTACGCTCAGACCCACGTGGGAGTCGTCATGGTGCTGCCGACAGGCCTGTTGAGTGCCGAAGGACCGGCCGCACAGCCAACACGGGAAGGGGCCAAGTTGTGGGGAGGGGGAGATGCTTCCTGTGGGCAGGCCACCAGCAGCAGGGTGAACACAGCAGCTGGGTCAGGTTTGACATTGAGTGATAAATAAACACATTTGCAAACGTTTAATTGATTCGGAATACGCGGTGACAATGTAATACAATGTGGTAGGCTGAGTCTGCCACTGTGCCGCCGCGGCATGTCACCGGCAGAGTGCGGACACATTAGACCAAAGAGACACGGTCCCTTGAGGTAATGTGTCGGTCATTGGTTCAATGCTAGACTTGGGCGGTCGGCATGTCGCGTTTCTGTCGGTGGCTTGGCGCACTGGTCCCGTGCACTTACCCGCTGCTTCGGGAGCCGCATGGCATTGCGGGATAGGTTGATGTGAAGCCGCCTGGTGCTGCTCCCTGGCCAGTGCGGTCCGAAACAGGCGGTTGCATATTCCGCACTTCAGAGTTCCGGCGGGGGACTGCATCCTTGTCAGAAGCAGATGCTTCCAGAGTGTCAACTTGGCTTGCGCCCCGCGGATGAGCCCCTGCAGTGGGGGTAGTTGAGTAATGCCGGCACGCGCCCTGAGCTTTCAGCATTGAAATTTGGAACATAACGCGACTCAAACGCGCTATGGTTGTGCAATGACTAATGCTTCGACAGCATGTCTTTCGCAGGCCGCCTGTGTAATATGTAGCACTGTCCGATTATGTATATTCAAATAAGAAAATCGCGACTGGCTTAAGTGAATCAGTCTTTAGAGTGAGAGGCATTGTTGTGGCCGAGAACGAACTGATGCGAACGTCGGATCCGTTTCAGCACACACACACACACACACACACACACACACACACACACGCGCGCACGCACACGCACACACCCGCACGCACGCACACGCACGCACACACATGCATGGTGTATTCTAACGAATCTTACCACTTTGTGTCGCTGAGGGCAACATCGCCATCGCTCTCGGGGAATTCTGCCAGTCTAGCGAAATAAAGACTCGATATTATTGACGCACAAATCAGTGCTATTAGATCTATCATGTTCACGGTATGTACATATGACGGAGTTTCCTCTTCCTTGCTTGCCGCCTCTATAATTCAAATGATATGATATGCCACGAAAGTATCGAAATCAACTCCAAGCGTTGGCGGCTGAAATTCGGAACTCGGCTAATATGTACCTGCCTAAGATCATGTAAGAAGGCCATTTTTACGGGCCAAGATGGCCCGCAGTTGCCACCCGAGCAGCAGGTGAGCGACCTGTACAATGGTTATACATGGCATGCTGAACTTGAGTTTCATTCGCGTCATGGCCTCGCGGTGGCCTCGCGGTGCATGTCGGATCGGCGGGGCCTTCTACATACTGCTGTTGTCGCGCGAGTTTTCTTGGCTCTCTCGTCAACTCCGAGCAGAGACGGGTTACTATGGTAGCGTGCAGGCGTGCTTCGCCAGCATACACCCAGGCAATGGGTGTCGGATCTGCAACCACCGGGTGACATTACCGAAACAGCGGCAAGAAGCAGCAGGTAAAGTGCGAACGAGTATACCACGCTGCTCGTCATCGCGTCGATCAAAACACCGCGTGAGGGTAATAACATAATCTCTCTTCCTCGCGAAAGCGATCGAGTGCAGGCGACCAGGCTAGCAGCCAGGAAAAAACAGTCATCCGAGGGGGCATCGTACTTCCAGCAGGGCAGTTTATCGCGTGCGCGAAAGGATCTGCCAGGGTTAGTAACCAAGCAACGAAGTCCGCATTTCTTTCGTCCGGGTCTTCTCCACCCTGTCATTGTTTCGAACTGAAATACACATAATCCGGCGCCAGGTTGCATTGCTGCCGCTTGGCGGCGATGCCTGATAATCGTATCCACCCACGTTTGTGGTTGTGGATAATCAACATCGTTTTTCCTTAAACCACGGCGCCGCACATGTAAGCCTTATCCACTGAAGCAGGTAACCCGCCATTTCATTATTGGGCACTTCGCCTCACGGACGTGGGTCCAGCCCTGACCTGCCCTGAGGGGCAGGCCGGGGCCAGGAGCGCCAATACCTAAGGCCTATCCATGAACCCTAAGGCTCGGAAATGACACCGTGCGACCCCTGCGGGGTGGGTCCGGCGCGGGGCGCTCCGGTCTCGCCGCTTATCGGCTCTGATCGGGTGCAGAACCGGGTTTTTGACCTGGTCAGCACGCAGATCCCGGGCGTATCTCCAACGACTGTGGACGAAACGTTCTCAAACCCCGACCCATTGAGCGAGGCTCGATCCACTGAGCCTTCAAGATGCGGTACATCGGGCCCCGAGCGCGGCGGGCGTGGAGGTGGCCGCGGTGGAATACCAGCGAGGTGTACCGGGTCAGCACACCGTGATGTACTCGCAAGCGCCTACTCCCGCCGCCCCGCCCCCATCGTGGCCACCGAACTGCGACGCACCGATCTCCACGGAGACAAGGCTCCAAACTCATTTCAGGCAGTAAATAGTCGCTTCATTACCTGTAGGTGAGATGTTGGGCGCGGCTGGACGTGCGAGGGGTGTTAGTCCCCGAGCTGGACTGCGGTCTGGCGGCACCAGGCCGGAGCTGTGGTACCTGTAAACAGTAATCGTACTACCAGGTAGTGCGCTGGCGGAGAATGCCCGCTCATCGACGGTACGAGCAGGGATACGAGTACCGGTACTGTACCACACTTGACAGATATATATTCGACCGCGTCCCATGAAACGATTTCGTCTCGTGATATAACAGGGTAATGTACACGGTAACAAAACAAGGTATTAGGGTCTCTTTAGGGTCGGAGAATCGCGCGACTAAGCGACTCGGGGCATTTCAGGCAGGGTACCAAATACCCTGCGTCGAGGTTCCGGGCGAGAGGTCGGGGACAGTCAAGGCCTGGTGTTAATATGGTGGCCGTCTGGCAGGGCATGGGGAGGGCGCAAGGGTGGGAATAATAATGAGCATATTTGACCATATTCCGAGACGAGGTCGTCGTATCGATAATTGTAATCCGTGTTTCTTAAAGCCAAAAAACAGTCACCAATACCCTGGTTCATCCAACCCTCGTATTTAATTGCGGCGCCGTGCGTGGTTTAACACCGTATTAGCGACTGGCAACATTTCGTGACGGTTGGTTTTCCAAAAATCCCAACCTCTGTGGGGACAGCAACAGCCGGTGTCGAGGTTGTACTTGTGTATGACGGCGCTCGAACCCACTCGACTCACACAACACAGTCGCTGACAACGACTGATGGTCCCACAGCCGATGGCACGGTGTCTGGAGCCCAGCTGCGCACCACACTCCCCCCTTGGTGCTCGTCGTGCTCCTCTTACGCGCGCGATGCGGGCACTAAGAGCAGCGGGCGCCACCGTGGCGGGGAGCGGCGGCTGCCCCGAGCTACCGGCGGACGGGTGGGAGACGGTTCGGAGCACCTGCTGTGCGGCGCCGACGACGTCAGCTGGCGCGGCGTGCTTCGGGGCGTGTGCCGGGCGTCGCGTGACGGTGTGGACCGCGCGACTATTAGGGCTAAGGGCGGGCGGCGGATCGACCCGCGCGTGCTCTTAGCAAGGGCGGAGCTCCTGGCGTGGACGGCGGGCCAGGAGTGTCGCTTGGTTGACGACGAGCGTGTGGTGAGGGCGGCGGTGGAGCGCGGCAACCTGAGTGCGCTGCAATTGGGTTTGCTCTCCGGTTGCTGGGCGCTGCCCTTCTGGCTTTGTGAGCGGGCAGCCCGGGCAGGGAAGTTATCAGTGCTGAAGTGGGCGCGGGAGCAGGGCTGCCCATGGGATGACACATTATCCGGGGCCCCAAACACCGGGCACCTGGACGTGCTGCCGTGGTCACGGGGGGAGGGCTGCCCCTGATGCAAAGACAGGATCTGCATGGAAGCAGCGGGTGCCGGGCACCTGAAGATGCTGCAGTTATCACAGGCAGAGGGCTGCCCCTGGGCTGGGAGGACTTGCGATGCAGCAGCCGCAGGGGGGCACCTGGAGGTACTACTGCAGTGGGCCAGAGCGCATGGCTGCCGCTGGAGTGAGCGCGACATCTGTTGTTTGGCAGCCCGAGGCAGCCAGCTAGAGACGCTGAAGTGGGCGAGATCACAGGGCTGCTGCTGGATGAAGAGCCTGATATGTGTTTGGGTAGCCACAGGAGGGCGCCTGGAGACGCTGCAGTGGGCCCGGAGCAAGGCTGCCCCTGGGGCTTCAGGGTTTGCAGTGCAGCAGCCGAGTTTGGGCACCTGGAAGCGCTGCACTGGGCCAGGGCGAACAACTGCCCTGGATCCTAGTTCACTCCCATGACGGGGCCGTGGAAGGTGGGCACGCGGCACTCGCATAATAGGACAGAGCAGAATGGCCTGTGAGTCAGATGCACCAAAAACCGCATCGTGACATCTGTGCATGGATCGCCTCGCTGTGTTGTGCAAAAGACATGCTACGCTCTTCTTGCCAGCCGCATCTATCTGCCTGCTCTTATTTGCAAGCAGTGACACTCTGAGTTGTATGCCATACCGCCAGCAACTCCCATCCAGGCAGAAGGGTCAGGTAATAATGCCCAGTTCTTGCCTGGTGTGTGTGTGTGGGGGGGGGGGGGGGGGGGGAGGGGGGTGCTGCTAAGGGGGAGCGGCCAGTGATGAGGAGTTCCCCCTGTCCACCTGCCCAGAGATAGGGATTAGTTGGCTTGATAGGTTTTTAGTTCACCAGGATAGCAGTCCTCCTATTCTGCACCTTGTTCCATCACATCAGACATTGCAATGACTGCTAGGAGGCAATTGTGTGGACTCCTGAGCGGTGCAGGGGTGGAAGCAGCCAGCATGCCGGCTAGCAAGTGGCATCACTCAGCGCGTATACACACGTACCGTCCTCGCACTCACAAGTCAGCTTGAGCCCAAGAACGCCACCGCTCCCATGCGGAACACTCGGCCACTGCTGCTGCCCATGCCAGGAGGAGGAATGCAGGAATGAGGTGTGCAGGTCGAAGGGGGTGGGGGGGGGGGGGGGGGGGGGGGGGGGCTGTTAATCAGGATCAACCTCTCCTTACCAGGCAGTGCGTGTATAGTGCACCAGCGGCCGCCCCTCCCCGTCTACCATCGCGGTGAACCCCAAAGTTGTGCGTTGGCGCCCCAGTCCCAACCCTCCGACGCCCCCACCGCCCCCCTCATTCCCTGAGTCCCCAACATCTGGCACCCCAAGGCTGCGCGCCGCCCCACCCCGCCTCACGAGCGCGAGCGCGCCTTCTCGATGAGCGGCTTGAGCTGGTTCTTCTCCGCCAGCAGCTTGAGGAAGTTGAAGAGGAAGGGGATGTAGTTGTGCTTCCGCCGGATGTTCTCGTCCTTCCAGTGCTTGTACTTCTCCTCCTCTCGCTGCAGCTCGCCCTTGATCCTGCGCGGGTGCAGGCGGCACACAGCGGAGGCACAGCGCCATCTCAGCGCCCAACGCCCGCCCTTTGTATCACTCAGCTCGCAGAGCGAGCCGAGTCGGAGAATCTTAGGGCTAGTTCAATGCAAACCCTAAAATTCATGGACAACAAGTATCTCTTACTTGCAGTATGGGCGGAGTGACAATACACACCCCTTGTGGTTGTGCATATGTCCATATCTTTAGGGTATACTTGCGAGAAGTGAGGTGCCACTTGCCGCCCCATTCATGTCCGTAAGCGACGTTGTACGGCGGCTGATATTCGGCGTCTCTTTAAGTAGTTTAGCAAAATCAACAAGGGCGCCCCCTGACAATCACATACTGCCAGCACACCCTATGCCACCCTCCGCATGCATTATTTCTGATGATTTCAGCAGTGTGTGCTCAAAGTGCAAGTGATTGTGTTGCAAGAGTACCAAACATGCATTAGTACCGAAACACCCGAGCGCAAAGCCCCCACCCCCCCAACCCCCGGCCGTTCTTGGCACTGAAACAAAGGATGCAAAGGGGTCAGTGTGGACAAATGTTGAGCACCTTTCGACCTCCGCCCGCGCCTCCACGAGCGCCTCCCCGGGCTGGCCGTCCACCTCCATGCTGCCCTCCGCCAGCTCCTTCTCGCGCGCCTCCGCCGCCGCCAGCTGCTCCGCGAGGATGTCGCTGCGCCGCTTGATGACCGCCATCAGGTTAAATCGGATCTCGCTGGCGGAGTAGCGCTCAACGCGCTCCTGGATGGCGGGGCACACCTTGTCCAGCCAGTTCTCCTGCCAGCGAACAGTGGCAGTGACTGGTCAGCAGGACAGGAGAGCGGGGTGGGGGGGGGGGGGGGGGGGGGGGGTGCTGGCTGGCCGGGCCTTTACAAACCTGGGCGCCGACCTCCGCCAGCTTGATGGGCCCCTCCTTCAGGCCGTCCAGCTCGTAGAGCACGCCGTTGACGGGCACGTAGCTGATAAAGTGGTACACCTCGTCGCTCTTGTCGGACGACGCCTTCTCGTCTGGCACAAACGGCTCAGGCCGCGAAAAGCTGTTGTGCGCCTTGCGGATTGGCTCGCTGTTGCCGATGGCGAGGCCTGTGCGGAGGACGAGCGGGCAGAGGTTGCGGTGAGTGGGGGTGCACTGGTCCAAGAAGGGGGCTGAGAGGGGGGCCAAGGGACAGCGGGACTGGCAAAGAGAGGGAGAGGCCGGCGGTAGATGATGGACCATGTAGTACCTTTCACATCCGGCGGCAGCTCGCGCGTAAACTCCTTCAGGTTGGTGAGCTCCGGGCCGAGGTCCAGGTTGGGCGTGTTGAGCAGGATAGAGAGGATGGCCTGCGTAGCGCACGCGTTGTTGATGACCTGGTTGGCAAAGAACACCTCCCCGCCCAGGCTCTTCTCCGGCACGCGCTCGTCCTTCTCTTGCCGCCACTTGAAGAGAAAGATGAGGCCGTGGATTGGGCTGGGGAGCAGGGGGAGGGGGAGGGGGAGGGGGTGCCAACTCGTCAGCCGCGCCCTCAGCGCCTGACCCCCCACAGCACCCTTCACTCCCGGGCCCGGTGTCCCGGTTTCGCACCCCTGCCAACCCAGGTCGCAGGCCGCGCCGCACCTCAGCGCCTCGAGCGACTCCTTATCGATGGAGTACAGCTCCTCCACCTGATGGAGCGCAACCCGCTCAGCCGTTGCGAATGCCCCCTCCCCCCTTACGCGAACACCAATCGCGTGAAAGTGTCAAGCGGTGCGTGCAATAGGTATCGCAGCCAGGTGCGCGATGGAGCGGCAAACGGTTGTGCGATCGGGGGGCGAAAGCGGGTGGGGGGGCGACCTGCACCCCCTTCACGCCCATCTCCTGGATGAGCTCCGTGAACACTCCGGGGTCCGACTCGATGGTGGTCCAGTTATCCATGGCGGCCCTGCCCTGCGGCCTCGCTGCTGCTTCCGGCTTCGGGTGGGACCGGGAGCTGCTACTCGCGGCCTCTACTGGCCCTCGGCTGGCGCGCGCCTACCCGTACTGCTGCTGAAAGGAGAGGAGTGTTCGTTGCTACTTGCGGCGCCCGCGCTCAGCCAGCAGTAGCAGTGGGCGGTGGTGCTGCCACAACGCCTTGCGAAGTACTGCTACCGAGGAATGCGCTTCTGACGAAGACGGCGCAGCTGTGATGAGCACGCTCGCGGCGCTGGCACGTGAGAGCGCACGCGCCACTTTCCAGGGGAGCACAGGCTTCACGGGAACGGACTGGGACGGAGGAGGTCGGTGCCCAGTAAGGCAGCGAGGCGGCGCCTGCGCGCTAGCGGATCAAGCGGTAGCTGCTGTGCGTCGCCGTCTTCCCTCCGAGATATCGGGGCGCGGCCGGTAAGGAGTACATGTACTGGTAGGCTGGCGCGCTCGGCTGCCTCGCGTGCTGATCTGTGTTGATCACTGTCAAGATCTCGGTAGATTGCCGCGATCTTAAGCCAGCTTCCTGGACGTGAGGTTGGCAGACCTCGACTTGGTAGGGTGAACGGGTAATTTCCACGTCGCCCGCCCAACACTTGCAGCATACTTGCTTCATCATCAGCTCGGCGCCGCGCCGTCGCGATGCATGATGTGCTTGGTTACTGCAGGTACCCGTACCGGGAAAGAGTATTGATGCTGTTGGTTACCGGGAGAGCGTCCAGAGAGTGCACGAAAAGTACTGGGGAAGAAAAAGCCTTTACATTTACGCAGAACCCACTTACCGCCAGGCCGCGAGCCAGGCGAGGTGGAAGAGTCGGGTGAAGCAGGCAGCAAATTTCATTAGTTCAGACTACATACAATCGTGTCTGGTTTTCCAAAGACGTGCAAAGGTTTCTTACATAAAAGAGTCGCCATTCTATGGCTAAGAACGAAGGCTCAG
>VCJN01002349.1:0-33839 GCA_006384855.1 Tetraselmis striata | reverse complement strand
TACAGCAAAAGGGTGACCACCAAGACATGGGGAATGTTCTTAATGTTAAGATCAATAAGACACTTCAAATTCAAGGTACAATATGGATGGGCGGCGAGCCAACTTACTCCGCATCAGTCAGTATCTGTCATGTAAGGATTACAACCTTTATCATAAAGGTTATAGCACCTGCAGTACTTGTTCAAGGCCAAAACAACAGCAAGAAAGGGTGACCACCAAGACATGGGGAATGTTCTTAATGTTAAGATCAATAAGATACTTCAAATTCAAGGTACAATATGGATGGGCGGCGAGCCAACTCCGCATCAGTCAGTATCTGTCATGTAAGGATTATAACCTTTATCATAACGGTTATAGCACCTGCAGTACTTGTTCCAGGCCAAAACAACAGCAGAAAGGGTGACCACCAAGACATGGGGAATGTTCTTAATGTTAAGATCAATAAGATACTTCAAATTCAAGGTACAATATGGATGGGCGGCGAGCCAACTCCGCATCAGTCAGTACCTGTCATGTAAGGATTGTAACCTTTATCATAAAGGTTATAGCACCTGCAGTAACTTGTTCCAGGCCAAAACTACAGCAAAACGGGTTGCTACCCAGACATGGGGATGTTCTTAGTGTTAAGATCAATAAGACACTTCAAATTCAAGGTACAATATGGATGGGCGGGCGAGCCAACTTACTCCGCATCAGTCAGTATCTGTCATGTAAGGATTACAACCTTTATTCATAAAGGTTATAGCACCTGCAGTACTTGTTCAAAGGCCAAAACAACAGCAGAAAGGGTGACCACCAAGACATGGGGAATGTTCTTAATGTTAAGGATCAATAAGATATTTCAAATTCCAAGGTACAATATGGATGGGCGGCGAGCCAACTCCGCATCAGTCAGTATCTGTCATGTAAGGATTATAACCTTTATCATAACGCGTTATAGCACCTGCAGTACTTGTTCCAAGGCCAAAACAACAGCCAGAAGGGGTGACCACCAAGACATGGGGGAATGTTTCTTAATGTTAAGATCAATAAGACACTTCAAATTCAAGGTACAATATGGATGGGCGGCGAGCCAACTTACTCCGCATCAGTCAGTACTGTCATGTAAGGATTACAACCTTTATCATAAAGGTTAATAGCAACCTGCAGTACTTGTTCAAGGCCAAAAACAACAGCAAAAGGGTGACCACCAAGACATGGGGAATGTTCTTAATGTTAAGATCAATAAGATACTTCAAATTCAAGGTACAATATGGATGGGCGGCGAGCCAACTCCGCATCAGTCAGTATCTGTCATGTAAGGATTATAACCTTTATCATAACGGTTATAGCACCTGCAGTACTTGTTCCCGGCCAAAACAACAGCAGAAAGGGTGACCACCAAGACATGGGGAATGTTCTTAATGTTAAGATCAATAAGACACTTCAAATTCAAGGTACAATATGGATGGGCGGCGAGCCAACTTACTCCGCATCAGTCAGTATCTGTCATGTAAGGAATTACAACCTTTATCATAAAGGTTATAGCACCTGCAGTACTTGGTTCAAGGCCAAAACTAACAGCAGAAAGGGTGACCACCAAGACATGGGGAATGTTTCTTAATGTTTAAGATCAATAAGATACTTCAAATTCAAGGTACAATATGGATGGGCGGCGAGCCAACTCCGCATCAGTCAGTACCTGTCATTGTAAGGATTGTAACCTTTATCATAAAGGTTATAGCACCTGCAGTACTTGTTCCAGGCCAAAAACTGCAGCAAAACGGGTTGCTACCCAGACATGGGGGATGTTCTTAGTGTTAAGATCAATAGACACTTCAAATTCAAGGTACAATATGGATGGGCGGCGAGCCAACTTACTCCGCATCAGTCAGTATCTGTCATGTAAGGATTACAACCTTTATCATAAAGGTTATAGCACCTGCAGTACTTGTTCAAGGCCAAAACAACAGCAGAAAGGGTGACCACCAAGACATGGGGAATGTTCTTAATGTTAAGATCAATAAGATACTTCAAATTCAAGGTACAATATGGATGGGCGGCGAGCCAACTCCGCATCAGTCAGTACCTGTCATGTAAGGATTGTAACCTTTATCATAAAGGTTATAGCACCTGCAGTACTTGTTTCCAGGCCAAAACTACAGCAAAACGGGTTGCTACCCAGACATGGGGGATGTTCTTAGTGTTAAGATCAATAAGACACTTCAAATTCAAGGTACAATATGGATGGGCGGCGAGCCAACTTACTCCGCATCAGTCAGTATCTGTCATGTAAGGATTACAACCTTTATCATAAAGGTTATAGCACCTGCAGTACTTGTTCAAGGCCAAAACAACAGCAGAAAGGGTGACCACCAAGACATGGGGAATGTTCTTAATGTTAAGATCAATAAGATACTTCAAATTCAAGGTACAATATGGATGGGCGGCGAGCCAACTCCGCATCAGTCAGTATCTGTCATGTAAGGATTATAACCTTTATCATAACGGTTATAGCACCTGCAGTACTTGTTCCAGGCCAAAACTACAGCAAAACGGGTGACCACCAAGACATGGGGGATGTTCTTAGTGTTAAGATCAATAAGACACTTCAAATTCAAGGTACAATATGGATGGGCGGCGAGCCAACTCCGCATCAGTCAGTATCTGTCATGTAAGGATTATAACCTTTATCATAACGGTTATAGCACCTGCAGTACTTGTTCCAGGCCAAAACTACAGCAAAACGGGTGACCACCAAGACATGGGGGATGTTCTTAGTGTAAAGATCAATAAGATACTTCAAATTCAAGGTACAATATGGATGGGCGGCGAGCCAACTCCGCATCAGTCAGTACCTGTCATGTAAGGATTGTAACCTTTATCATAAAGGTTATAGCACCTGCAGTACTTGTTCCAGGCCAAAACTACAGCAAAACGGGTTGCTACCCAGACATGGGGGATGTTCTTAGTGTTAAGATCAATAAGACACTTCAAATTCAAGGTACAATATGGATGGGCGGCGAGCCAACTTACTCCGCATCAGTCAGTATCTGTCATGTAAGGATTACAACCTTTATCATAAAGGTTATAGCACCTGCAGTACTTGTTCAAGGCCAAAACAACAGCAGAAAGGGTGACCACCAAGACATGGGGAATGTTCTTAATGTTAAGATCAATAAGATACTTCAAATTCAAGGTACAATATGGATGGGCGGCGAGCCAACTCCGCATCAGTCAGTATCTGTCATGTAAGGATTATAACCTTTATCATAACGGTTATAGCACCTGCAGTACTTGTTCCAGGCCAAAACTACAGCAAAACGGGTGACCACCAAGACATGGGGGATGTTCTTAGTGTTAAGATCAATAAGACACTTCAAATTCAAGGTACAATATGGATGGGCGGCGAGCCAACTCCGCATCAGTCAGTATCTGTCATGTAAGGATTATAACCTTTATCATAACGGTTATAGCACCTGCAGTACTTGTTCCAGGCCAAAACTACAGCAAAACGGGTGACCACCAAGACATGGGGGATGTTCTTAGTGTAAAGATCAATAAGATACTTCAAATTCAAGGTACAATATGGATGGGCGGCGAGCCAACTCCGCATCAGTCAGTACCTGTCATGTAAGGATTGTAACCTTTATCATAAAGGTTATAGCACCTGCAGTACTTGTTCCAGGCCAAAACTACAGCAAAACGGGTTGCTACCCAGACATGGGGGATGTTCTTAGTGTTAAGATCAATAAGACACTTCAAATTCAAGGTACAATATGGATGGGCGGCGAGCCAACTTACTCCGCATCAGTCAGTATCTGTCATGTAAGGATTACAACCTTTATCATAAAGGTTATAGCACCTGCAGTACTTGTTCAAGGCCAAAACAACAGCAGAAAGGGTGACCACCAAGACATGGGGAATGTTCTTAATGTTAAGATCAATAAGATACTTCAAATTCAAGGTACAATATGGATGGGCGGCGAGCCAACTCCGCATCAGTCAGTATCTGTCATGTAAGGATTATAACCTTTATCACAACGGTTATAGCACCTGCAGTACTTGTTCCAGGCCAAAACTACAGCAAAACGGGTGACCACCAAGACATGGGGGGTGTTCTTAATGTTAAGATCAATAAGATACTTCAAATTAAAGGTACAATATGGATGGGCGGCGAGCCAACTCCGCGTCATGTAAGGATTATAACCTTGTATCATATAAAGGTCGCGCATGCTGGTGTACAACTAGTAGCCCGTACCACTCCAGCAGCACATGCAACTGGAAAGCGATTATTAGGAAAGGAGGAAACCCTATGAACTAGCTCAGAACACTCTGGCGCCCGCCACTAGGCAGCGGCCCACCAGGAGCAGTGGAGGATCCTGGGTGCGGCAGGCCAGGCGGCACCACCCCCGCCTCCACGTGGTGGGCACTTAGAACCCCAAAGACCCGTGCCCGGCTGGGTGCGGCAGGGAGCTGAGCGGTCTTTTTGAGCAGGGTGGCCGGTTGTGGGGGGTCCTCGGATCTTGCGACGACCAGGGAGCCCTACGGGGTGGCTTTTCAAATAATACTCGCAGTCCCGGTAGCGCCTGCTGGCGCCGCCGGTCAGCAGCCATGTACAGGGGGCTGCTAAAACTCATACAGTGCGCCGCGGGGCTGAAGCTACGGGTACATGGATTCTAATTGCAGCTAACCGGTCTGGGTTCGCGATGGAACGGTGTGGCGCCGGGCGAGGCGCGACGCGATATAGTTATTACACCTGCGCGCACCGTGGCCAATAATGAAGCGCAATCTCGTCGCTCCATAAGCAGACTAGCCGAAACGGATG
Source organism: Tetraselmis striata (assembly GCA_006384855.1). NCBI lineage: Eukaryota > Viridiplantae > Chlorophyta > Chlorodendrophyceae > Chlorodendrales > Chlorodendraceae > Tetraselmis > Tetraselmis striata. The sequence continues at coordinate 29,032 of VCJN01002349.1, read as the reverse complement.
CCGCGCCAGGTGCGTGTCTACTCGACGCATGGCGGCTGCTCGTCGCCCAGAACAGCGAGCAGCAGGACTGTGGCTACTTTACCCACACCCGGTGCTGTAGCGGTGCGGTTGCGGCTTGCTGCGAGGACGCGCCCCTGGTTTCGATGGTCCGCGGAATCCCTCGTGTTGAACCAGGCTATCAGAGCCAACTACAGGTTATGCCGTCGCGTGGGTGTCGATGCGGCGTAGCTTGGTCGAGGCACTGGTCGACGGTGCGGATGGAGCGCGGCGGCACGGCGCGTTGCGACGCCTCCGCCGCCGTCGTCATGATCTATCGGCTTTTCGACGACGAATTTTCGCGATGCCGCCGGCAATCCGAAACCATCCCAGAAACGGACGCCGCCTAACCTTCTGCTTGCTGTCGACACGACGCAAGGCGGCTGCACGTGACTCAGCAACGGCAGTGTAGCTGCTGAAGAGCGGCTGCCGAAAGCAGAATATACCTGCCCTTGCCGTACCTGTCTTTGGAAAGCTCATCTTGTTCCGAATGATTATTTTCGAGTCGAAGAGCGACAACCGAGGGGGAGGGGGCGGGGGGGCTTCTTCTCACTGCTCCGAACCACGACGCCGGCAAGCCGCCACCGATACTCGCACGGCGACGTGACGCCTTCTCTGTGCAACAACCTCAACGTCGCACGATATCCCCCCCCCCCCCCCCCCCCCCCCCCTTCAGCACAGCTCCTTCCCGGGACTACAAGAGCGTGCTCCCCACTACACGACGGACCGTTGACACTACCGCCGCAGCGCGGCTTCTATGTTTATAAATTGTACACAATGAATTGGGATTCTACAATTATCCGCCGCCGTGAAATCGATATAGCAGGCGGTCGTCTACTACTAGCACTACAGTAAGATTATTATAACATATGTAACTACCCGCCGCAGCCCTTATTATACATTGAGCCACAAAAGATACATATCCAACCTGACCACGCACAGCTGGCGGCCAGCCAGGCACCCGCCCGTACTATCCCCATCGGCTGCACCCGCCACCCCTTCAGCCTGCACATGTGGCAAAACAAGGAGGTACTGCGGCGGAGTTGACGCCACCAGGTCAACTATGCCCAGCCGGCCTTCACGTCAAACAGCGCCGTTGATTAATGCATCCGCCAGGACAGAAAGCGCCAAACTACATCGGCCCAAACCAGCAAGTTGGGGCCAACGGCACAGGCTATGATGCACACTCCTACAGCCTAAGACGGCGGTGCTATCCCAGAGACACTAACGCAATAAGTTGCATAAACTGCCCACCCGCCACCGTACACCATTTGATCACACATCAGGCGTGGCGGCGGAGAAGGAAGCCACACTTCCGCGCCGCACGGTCTCTAGCAGCTCCTGCGGCCACAAGCACCACACCGGTGCGTAAGGGTTGGCAACCGCGAGTCGTGCTCAAGTTGCAGGGTGGTCGACAAATTACAGGTCAGCCGGGGGGGGGGGGGGGGGGGGGGGGCATGCTGAGGTAGCTCCAATTCGAACAATAGCATTGCTGTTTCACAGCAATGCACCGAAAGCTGAAGGAAGGGCAGGAGGGGGGGGGGGGGGGGGGGGGCATACCTGCAGCTCGGTGGTGGAGAAGGTCTCCAGGCAGGCGGTGCTCGGGTCAGACACCAGCATGGCGATGTCGGGCTCCTCGACGCCGCGGCCAGTGATCTCCGCATGGATCTGGCCCCCCACCCAGCACGACAGCAACACGTCAGCATGCCCCCCCTTACCCCCTTACCATAAGAAAGGCATATTCCCGCAGGATGAGTCAGCATGGCATGTGGGACGACGCAGAGGGGGCGCCGCACCATCTTGAGCCGGGAGCACTGCAGCAGGAGGCGCGGAACCAGGATCTGGCGGCACACCGCGTGCGCCAGGGCGGCGCTCGCGTCGAACGTCAGCGCGCACAGCCGGAGGCCGCGGAGCTGGTGGCCCGGCCCCGCCGCGGCCTCCCCCTTGAGCAGCGCGCCCACCAGCTCGCCGACCACCTGGCGGGAGGCACACCGCCGCCAGCGCCAGCGCCGTCATCAGCCCCGTTATCGGCGCGGCGCCGAGTGCTTCCCGGCCCCAGGCAGGCGGGGGTGCGCACCGCCACCGCGTTGGCGTCCTGGGCGTCGCAGCGGATGTCGACCAGCACGGGGGACGCCTCCTCGTCCAGGATCTGCGCGGAAAACTCCAGTGCGCCCTCCGCGCCCAGCTGCTGCGCGGCCCAGGGCCCGAGCTCCGCGTCCCACAGCTCCTGCAGCTGCGTCGCCAGGTGGGCGGCCACCTGCGCGCACCGCACCGCAGTCAGCGCCCCGACCGACCCCGGAACCGTGCGGCCACACATCGGTAGAGAGGTGGCGGCTGATGGCGAGCGACCATGCGGCCAGCACATGCTGGCAGGCACACGCGTGGTACTACGGCATTACTACACCCACGATCCCTCGTAGTACAAGGGCAAGAACGGTGAGTCTGCATGCAATCTATGCGGACATTCGCTATAGTTCCGCCATCGTTCAGTCGGCGCACGGCTTCTGGCAGGTAGGGCAGCTCCCTACTCGCTGTGTTTTCATCACCTCATTGGCACCCAACGCAGTCCGCATCCAGGCAGCGAACACTCGCACGGGGTTGTTGTGGGGGGGGGGGGGGGGGGCGCACGTCATGGGGCATCAGCTGGTACTCGGCCTCCTGCGGCGCGAACTGCTCGGACGGCGCGACGGCCATGCTGAGCCAGTGTGGCATGCTGGCGTCCTGCCCTGCGCCGCGCACCCAGCCCCCGGACACAAGGTCCACGCCGGCCTGGCAGATGCGGAGCGCCTTGGCGGCCAGCTGCGGGCGGGTGCGGCCATCCGTCAGCGGACCGGTCCATCCGCAGCGCCACACCACCGCACCATCACAGCAGCTGCACCGGCAAGACAGCTGCCGGGCCGGGAGCGCAGACACACCTCGGCCAGAGCGGCGCCGGCCTCCGCTGATGCCGCCGCCGACTGATGCTGAGCCTCCCAATCCTACCCAGCACAGCAAGCCATCAGCTCAGCGCGCACGCAGGGGCCTGGGCGATGCGAGGAATAGCCCCCCCTGCCGGGAGGGGGCGGGAGGTTGACACGGTGTTGCGGCGTTGGCCCACCTCGAGCTCCGCCTGGATGCTGAAGTACTGGTGCCAGCAGGCCAGCTCGGCGCTGGAGCCGCTGCAGGCGGGAAGGAGGAGGCCAGAGAGGGGGGGGGGGGGGGGGGGGGGCGCACAAGTGAATCAGTGGCATGTGGCTGCGTGGATGCCGCGCTGCGCGCGGCCGGTAGGGAGCCGCCACGGTATACCGGATTTGAATATCCCCTTAGCTGCAATGAAGTGACGAATGTTTCTTCTTGCTAAGGCTGGGTCCTGTGCACGCCATGGCCCCGCCCGGGCGATCCATGTGCGCCATGGCCGGGTGCTGTCAACCGCTCACGGAATGCGCCACGCTGACACACACACACACACACACACACACACACACACACACACACACACACATGCACACACACGGCGCTTCCCATCCCATCGCGTGCGGTGGTACGATGTGCCGCATCACATGCCTCATCGGGCGGTGCGACGCAGCGGGCGCTCACCGGGCGACCAGGTCCGGCGGCAGGATGTCGTCAAACAGCTTCTTGGCCAGGCGGTTGGCCAGGGCGATGTCCACGCCGACCAGGAGCCCCCGGCACAGCGAGTTCACGTGCTGCACCGCCAGGGGCTCTGTGTCTGGGGTAAACGCCAGCCACCTGGAGAGGGTTGGGGTGGGGGGAACTCATTACCGGAACTATTAGGGACCACTCTCCGAGGGACAGCCGTCATCGGCGCAATTGATCGCAGCGGTAGTCGGGCGCCGGGCACACCTGGTGGCCATGACCTTGTGCAGCGGGCTCGAGTCGCACGAGGCCAGCACCCTCGCCGCGTACGCCGCCACGAGATGGTACATCTCCACGCCGGCGCCGCAGTCGCGCGACACGCCGTGCTTGTCGAAGCAGTCCCGCGAGATCTCAAACACCGCGCGGCAGTCCTCCATCGTGTCGGCCTCCACCGTCTTGAGGTAGATATTGTAGGTCAGCTCGCGCACCAGCGGGCGCAGCATGCAGCAGTACAGCGGCACCAGCCGGTGCTGCCGCTCCTCCACCAGCTGCACCACGTAGCACTGCACGCAGGGGACGCCACCTCAGCCCCGGGCGCTCATCGGCGCGTGGAGGATCGCGCTCATTGTTGTCCCGCACGTTGGCAGTGCACCCCGAAGACCCGCGGGGGGGGGGGGGGGGGGGGGAGAGGCGCACCTGCACCAGGTTGTTCACCGCGTTCTGCTGCGCGCCGAGGTCGTCGCGCGGCTGGCCATCCGGCGACGCGAGCACATCCAGCAGGATGGCGAGGTGCGCGGCGAAGCGGATCAGGTGCGGCTTCTCGCGGGGCGGCTTGTCGGCCGCGGCAGTGTCGCTGAAGAACGCCTGCTGCAGGTGCGTCTGCACCTGAGTGGAGGGCGCGCGCGGGGGGGGGGGGGGGGGGGGGGGGAGGATGAGCGCTACCCCCGCATGACTGACCACATGCGCCCGCTGGCAGTGGCGAGCACGCGGCGGCGGGCTCACTGCCGGCCCCTCGTGAACATGGTTGTGCATGACTCCCGACGCATAAGTAAGGTCTGACATAATGCAGAACGCCACGACCTAGCTTTAGTGGACAGAAGACGCACACGTGCATAAGGGGACACATAAGCACTAGTGTTGTAAATATATGTGTCAATGACACATGGTTTGCCATCATGTTGGCAGTGTGGTACCCCGACAGCAAACAGCGCCGCGGCGCCAAGGACGTAGTCACCCTGGCCTATATAGGATAGGCCCACATGCAGTCACGCAAAGCAACAAGGACAGCAAAAAATGTGCACAACAAAAGCGTATTTGGCAAAGTTATGGCACAATTGCACTTGTGCTACGGAAGGGCGAGCGGCTGGCCGTAAGGCATGTTATAATGCACAACTTCCGACCGTATGCGCAGCCCTGGAAGTCACCTGCACCGAGAGGTCCTTCAGCATGTCCTCAAAGCTGCCGTCCTCGTGCGCTGTCGCCAGGATCATCTCGGTCTGGTACCTCTTGAAGAGGCTGTCTGCGGCGGGGAGGTGGTGTGCCTGCACGTGACCCGACACAGGCGCCATCAGCGTCAAGATGGAGGCCTGAACACCTGTCACTGGCGAGGCCCGCGCGGCATGGCGCGCTAGCAGACCGACGGAGACCGAGCCGTCCTTATTACGCGGATCTGATGCGTACTCGTATTTGCGGTGTTCTGTGCATCAGCTGCTACCGGAATGCTGATACACGTGGTGGGCAGATGCTCTGGGAGACGGGCACAGGTGGTCGGTTGAGGAGTGGTAGCCGATACCGCGACAGATAACGAGGCAGAGGAGAACAGCGACTACCCGGCGGGTGATTAGAAGTTGGTATCATGATGACCAAGAGAGAGAGAGAGGGGAGAGGGAGAGAGAGGGAGGATGTCGAAGTGGCGGTTTAAGCTGACGGTCCGAAAAGCCCCAGATAAGTGCCCTAAAGGAGAGACGGATGAGGGCAGGTGTGGGGGGGGGGGGGGGGGGGGGGGGGAGTGCGGCGCGCCGCCGCACCCGCAGCTTGACGAAGCACTCCTCGATGCTCCCCGGCACCTCGTCCAGCATGGAGCTCAGCGGCCACTGCCCGTCCACCACCGCGCCCGCCTGCGCCTTTGCGCAGTCCGCGACGCCGTCGCGGTGGCGCGGAGCGTGGCGGCCCAGGATGCTGCAGGTCTCGCTCTCCGCCACGTTCCAGTCCGACCGGAAGTACGCCAAGCCGGACGGCGCGCTGAGCTGGCCATCCACCGACACGTCCAGGAAGGAGCGGAAGTACGCCCAGCACGCGTCCTCCCACGTCTTGCACACCTTGAGCATGCGGGAGACGTGGCCGCAGAGCGCGGCGTATACGGCGGCCTCGTAGTCGCCGCCGCCCGCGCCGCCGCCCGTCGCCTCGACGGCCTTGGCTGCCTGCTCCGAGGCCTGGTACGCGCTCCATCTGAGCAGGGAGTGCACGTCGCCGAGGCCCTCCTCCGCCTCGGCCGCCATGGCGGTGTGCTGCTTGGCGGTGTCGCAGAGGGGTCCCTCCGACACGGAGGCGATCAGCCCTGCCACCACGAAGCCGCCGCCACCGTTAGCGCCAGCCAGAGCTTGAGGGTCAGTCAAAGGAGAGGGGGGGGGGGGGGGGGGGGGTGGGGGGGGCAGCGTCAAAGCACCTGACAGGGAGCCGGCGGAGAGGGATGCCACCCGCCACGGCTGGCCGCACTTGGCGCACAGCTCCAACATGGATGCCGTCCTCCCTGGAACGCAGAGGTGTCAGTCACTACGCACAGAGAGGGGGGGGGGGGGGGGGGGGGGGGTTCCCGGTATCGACCCAGATTAAGAGCTAAAGATGGACGCTTTGCGCTGATTCGCTGATCCGGGCTGGTCGGCTGTGATAACTGAAGTCGACATCACTCCGTCTGACATGTCAAACAGCGACGCATCGATCATGCAGGTCAGCGTATACTCCATCGATCAACGCTTCTAAGAGTCCGACACACCAGCCGAATCTAGACGCGATGTGCCGTGTCGGGGCATCTGCTGGGTCGCCCTCTGTCTGGTGCCTCCGCCGGCGGCGCCCGCCCACCTGAGCGCACGTATTTCCAGCACTGCGCCATGAGGCGCTCCTCGTCCTTAGCGTTGTCTGCATCCAGGGAGCGCTGCTGGCGGCCTGGCCCGTCCGGGTCCAGCTCCGTCGCGATGTGGTCCCCCTCCAGGCTGCGGGCCACCTATGCAGCCCAGCGGCATAGACAGGCAGAGCCACGCAAAAGATTCACACAAACGGCAGCGTTGAGCAGGAGAGAGGCACTGGGGGCGGAGGGGGATAGAGGGGAGGGGCTAGGTGGGGGGGGAGGACAAGCTCTCTCTCTCTCTCTCTCTCTCTCGCTCTCCCCCCTCTCTGTTTAATGCATGCGTAGTACACGGTGTCGTGCCAGCAGGCACCTTGCTCCTGGTGCCGCGCCACAGGCTCTCGCGTGCGGCAAATCTGCCAGCAAAAGCCACAGTGCTGGCAGGCCGTTGCCTGCGTGCCACACACACACACACACACATGGCTTCTTCTCAGCGCTTCCAGCCATACACAGAACAGCGCCGCAAAGCTACAGGGCAAGGATGCACACCCAGAAGGGTAGGGCAGGCAGCGGATGTGATGGTTGGGTGGAAAAGGGGGGGGGGGGGGGGGGGGGGGGGCGGAGCCCGCCTGTCTTCGTTCTCGAGGGAGCGCGACGCCAGGCACTCGAGCCAGGCCACCACGCGCGCCGCCACGTTGAGGGAGTGGTCCGACGAGATGCACTCCGCCGCGCGCTGCCGCCGCGTCTTGGCGAGCCCCACGCGGGGCAGCTCCGGGCCCGCGTCCGCCACCGAGCCGGAGGCAAACAGGTGGCGCAGCAGGCACCACGTCGCCGCCTCCCCATCCATCTCCTCTGCCTCCGACCTGGGAGCGAGGTTGGGGGGGCGGTGGGGTCAGCGCCGGGCCGCATGCCGGGAGTCTTGGGAGTTTGCGAGGGTGTGTATGTCTGCAAGTGTTGGGAGCAGTGGGAAGTGGGGGGGGGGGAGGGGGGGGGGGGGGGGGGGGGGGGGGTGCCTGAGGCAGATGTGGCGCGCGGCGCGGTGCAGTTGCGTGCTGGCCTGGTCCCGTAGGTCGCCGGCGTACTCGTGGCTCAGCCACTCCAGGCCCAGCAGCACCTCGATCGGGTCGCCCCCCTCCAGCAGCCGCTCGATCTGCTCGCCCAGCGTGTCCTGCAGCTCGCGCCGCGCGGTCGCGCCGTGGGTCTGCCCCGGGGCCGTGAAGGGCGCGCCCGTGGCGGGGGTGCGCGTGTAGGTGGGGTTCAGCTGCCGGTAGCTCTCCGGCGCGGAGGTTTCCAGCTGGTACAGCGGGTTGTTCCAGGGCGTACGGGGGCTGGGCTGGCTGTCCTGCATCGCCTCATCAGCGGCGCCCCCCGGCTCGCCATCCTGCACGTCACGACCCCTCCGCTGAGTCCGCCGTGTGTCGCACCATCGGGGAAACACAGCTTGTGTGTGTGCGTGTGGGTGTGGTGTGTGGGTGTGTGAAGGGGGGGGGAGGGGGGTTGTGAGAGGAGGGGGGGGGGGGGGGGGGGGGGCGGGGGGTTCTGCAAGGTGTGAGACAGCATTCAGCGGCAAGGAAACCCGCAACCAGCGGGAGGCGCACCTCGGCCAGGGACGACCACGCGGTGGGCGGCGGAGGTATGCTGCAGTGGAAGACAACGGCGGGGAGGGAGTAAGTCAGTGAGAACCCCCCCCCCCCCCCCCCCCCCCCCAACCCACCCCCTCCCTCCTTTGCGCCCCCCTTCCCCGCAGCAGCGGGCCCCGCGCCGCACCTCATCGGGTCCCACGTCAATATTAACGAGACACGGCGCACAGGTCCGCCGCCAGGAGGTCCACGTAGTGACGCTGCGGACGGCGCGGCGGGCGCGTTGCGGATCGCGTCTAAACCGAACTTGGCTGTTGCAGGAGTGAGCAGGCAGCTTGCACCAGGCGGAGTGCGGGATTCGTCGGGAGCTTGCAGCGCTCACCAGCATCGTCACGCTCGTCTGCGACCTGAGCTGCAGCTGTGCGATCACGACGCGCGTTGGCGGCTCAAATGGTGCCCGAAAACTTTGCACTAAAATCCTGCAAACCCTCCGAATCCTGGGTTAAATGTAACAAATTTCAGATTGGGTGCCCTCCGCTGTCCGCACTTCCGCAGTGCGGTGCTGACAGGGTATGTGAAGGTATTTTTCGGACAATTTTCTCCTGACGGAGCCAAGTCTGAATAACCCGGTGTACTCCCTTTCTGCCGAACCCGGAGATTTCCATAATTCCGAAATAAATGCAATCTGTCTCCGACGTTGCTGGCAGATGCCTCGGCTACCATGAGTTATCCCGTTTAAATGATCTGAACTCCCCTATCTTGATCGTAGACATGTTTTCCTCCGGCGCCCCTGCGCAGTCGGATAAATCCCGACTTTTACTTTCCTTCGCATTTGGTGGTGTTCCCCACAAGGTTCCCGTCTTTGTCATGTGGGATCTGCATTCTTATTTTCTAAATGCCGTACCCTGACTTAGTTGGGGCGGTGTAGTACCCTTCCTAGAGTCATCATAACCTGCCCTCAACTTCTGCCTCTCATCCGCCTAGGCCACTGCTAGAGGCCCCAGGGCATGATGCGGTTGTCATGCCTATGTACTGCTGTCGATAATTGTTGCCAAAATACTCACAGATCTTCCCAATTATGCCCCAATTTAGGCTTTTTAGCCCTCTTGGTGTTCATTTCGGCATTGATGATGTTTGCAATAATTTTCCCTTTATTCCTAGTCGCCTGCCTTGCCTTGTGGGTGGACTTGGAATATGTACGGAATATGGCTGGACGGCGGGAGAAAGCGTTATAAATTTTCTGTGTGGGGCTGACTGGGTGTCATTGCCGTTTGCTAATCCTCGCCTTACCAGGGCGGTCAAGACTAGACGCAATCCATGTGAGCGATGCAGCGCAGCGCCTTTTTGGCGCCCTAGATAGGGCGCGAGCGACTGGGGATGTGGTGCTGGCGGCAGTTCTCCGCTCTCTGTTGTGGTGGCTGCCCCTGCTTCCGTGCATCAGTATGCTGCTCTTCACTCGGCTGCTGCTCTGGCTTCCGCTGCGCGGGTGGCTTCTCGTTGCAAGAGCCATGAGCCCATGAGGCCATCCAGCGCCATCACGGGATTCTGCGAGAGCTCGAGACCTAGGCGAGCACCATGCCTCCGCCGTTGACTCCTACCCCGGAGACATGTACCAAGTGGAACGTGCGAATATTCTTCGACGAATACTGGCATCGCCATCATCATGGGCGCAAGACGATGCGTGACGGGAGCCGGCCTGCATCTCCGGGATATCAACTGGCGACAGCCCTGCGTGAACTGGGAGTGCCCAAGCACGCCAATGCAGTGTAGGCTGTGAGCGTCGTCAAATACATGGGTAGCTATAAGCGTGACCTGATTGAGCTGGGATACATGGAGAGCGGAGCCTTGCCGTTGGATTACGCAAGCTTGGCGGAGTTGGTCCAGTACATGGATGAGCTGATCCCGCGGACCGCCACAGACCACGTGATCATTGCCGCGGTGCATTGCGACGTTTGCGTCGTGCTGTATTTCTGGGAGTCCGCGGCTGCTGACTCTATAGGTATTTCTGGACCAGTGCGTTGGCCGGGCTGTAGATCTGCGCGAGCTCCGGAGTACTCAAGGATTCCAACAGCTAACGATAACGGAAGGGGCAGCAGAGGATGAAGCAGGGGAAGTAAGGGGGGCTCTGCCTGCGCCGGAGCTGAAGGATTTCCCGGCCCTCCTGATCCTGGAGCTGGGAGGGATTGACGGCACTGACCTGCTCCCAAGGGGTCGGCAGCGCCCGTAGCATGCAGTCCTTTGAAGGCCAGGCCCATACCTAAGAGAGAGTGGCGTCTCCACCCCCCCCCTCCCCACCGGCTCCCCGGCCCCTCCGCTCCCCGGCCCTCCGGGTGGTGCTGTAGGGGCGTGGCTGTTTTTCGTGTGGATATCTCTCTGCTGGTAGCGAGGCACTCTCTTCGATATTGCGCTTTATTTCACCGCGTTCCCTGGGGACGTCGTGGCAGATGACATTGTGAAGGCCACCGCAGCAGCTCCCTTGATCCGCATGGCTCTTTTCCGGGTCTTGGAGGACACCACTCTCTTAGGTTTTGGGACATTGTTCTCAAAGGACAACATGCTACGGGTACAGCCGACCCTTTGCGGGTACACGTAGTCGAGCAGTAAGACAGCTGGCCTGGCTCGCCCGGGAATAAAGTCGTAAGACCTTCCGGGTCTCCCGCTTGCCTCCGCCCTCCGACCACAACCAAGAGGTGGGGGAGGCTTCTCCAGGCCATGGTATCCATCTCACCCAGGAGGCAGCTGATGACATGGGCGCACGACTATTCGACGAAAGCCTGAACATCCGCCGCATTGGCAACTATGAGCGGATGAGGCGTGTTCAAGGTGGGCGGTCGTACCCGAAGCGATGGAATAAGGTACATAATGCGCATGACGGAAATCATGCGCCTTGGAATCTGCCTAGGGCGGAGGGCGGGGGGCTTATTGTACGAGGCGAGGGCGGGGCAAATAAAGTGTGGTATACAAATTGCATTTCGATCAACTGGTGATCCAACCAGCCGGTGATTGAGAGGTGCACCATATGCCTATTGGGCCGCGCATTGTCACAACTATCGGGAAGAGGAAACAAAAACACACAAATGCACCTCTCAATCTGGGCTTTTGTCCCGGGATCGTAGGGGGTACCGCCTAGCTGGTCACCTGGCGGGGCCCACACGGCGGGGGCGTGCATTGCCACTGTTTCCTCACCGCTTCAAAGTACTATCCATCCCTCGGAGGTGGGTTGTGACTGGCAATAATTAGCAAACCAAATACTGTGCGAAGGGCTACCTGCCACCCGATGTTATTGATAAATGCACGCATTTCCTGACGTCCTGTTTACTGAATGGAGCACCTGGCCTTCAGAGGGCTGCACGCTGCGCACTTTCATTAGTGGGCCTTATGCGGGTTCGTGCCGCCCGGCAGGAGACAGATGGCCGTAAGCGCATCAAAGACTGAGCAGGAACAGAGTTGTAAGGAAGTCCAAATTTCAAATGTATAAAGCGGCACCCCACAGGCGCCGGCTGCGGTGCGGGGCATGGACCTCCCGGCCGCCGGCGCCTTCACCCGTCCATACCCGTCTCGTCGCAGAACAGGCAGTAGTTGTTGAGGACCTTGTACATGAGGCTGCCCTTCTCCGGCGTCAGCTTCACCGTGACCTTGTTCCAGTAGTGGAACAGGTAGGTGCCCGCCTCCATCCGCTGCCACACCCGGTGCTGGTCCTCCATATTCTCCAGCGTGAAGTACCGCTTGACCTGAACACGCACATACATCACTCAGCGGCCCGCAGAGCACGGTGCTATCGCCGGACTCAAGCTGTGGGCGGTGCACGACCCCTCCCTAGCGGCGAGGCGTCGGTGGATAAGAGCGCATGTGCACCTTCGCCCAGTGGATGGGGTAGAAGGCGATGGTGGGCAGGATGCGCAGCTCCGGGCCGCGTGGGAATCGGCTGGCGACGCGCGTGACCAGCTCGGGGCCGTTCCAGCCCCACGAGTCGATACGGTACGTCGTGTTGAACTCCACCATGCCCTCCCAGATGAAGGGGCTGCCCCGGTCAAATGCCAGCACCGCGCCTGCGGAGCATCACCGGGCGTGAGTGCCAGGCAGGGCCCACCCCGCGGCGGTGGATGCACTAGCAGGAGTGTGCTCTGCCGAGTACGGCACCAAATTGCATGCCATCCGGGGGGATTGGGGATGGGTACTGCGTGTCCCAACGCACATAAGGCTCCTAAACCATGGGTGCCAGGGCCTCTCGAGGGGGGCATGCTAGGCCTAGCCAGTAGATAAGGCATGGGGCCGCAGCCAACGGGGGGGGGGGTGCATGTCCCCATTTGCATGCGCTCTGTATGGCGCCTAATTGCCCGCCATCGAAGAAGGGATTGCAGATGGAGCAATGTGGCATATAATGCTCCTAAAGCATGGGTCGCGCAGCTTCTAAAGGGGGGGCATGCGAGGCCTAGACGGTAAGATAGGGCATGGGGCCGCACCCAAAGTGTATGCCATCTAGGAGATTGTTCATGGGGTACTAGGTCTCCTTATATGCGTGTGGTCTGCGGAGTATGGCGCCTTTGTGCGTGCCATCCATTCAGAGCCACGTTGTGGGATACCGTGTGCTATAGTGGCACAGGGGACAGTTGTAACATGGCTCCGTCTTGAGGGCACACAGGTACATAGGGAGGTGTTGGGCCTGGCTGGCAAGTGATGGAGCCCCGAACGTGAGGGGTGAGGTGTGGGGCGGCACGGGCGGGCGCACCGTTGAGGATCTTGGCCTCGCCCTGGCTGCCTGCCAGCTCGGTGCCCAGGCAGTTGCGCAGGCTGCCGAGGTCGCGCATGACGATGACGTCGGTGTCCAAGTACACCCCGCCGTACTTGTACAGCGACGCCAGACGGATGATCTCCGTGATGTGGCTGAAAAAGTAGGGCCCCTTCTTCCACTCCTCGATGTTGCGGTACCTGCGCTCCGTGCCCGGGCCGCAAGGCACCTGTCAGGCACCGCCCCGCGATGGGCGCATGGCTGCCCTTTGCGCAGGCGGGGCGGCCGGCCCGCTCACCACACTTCTGCCGGCGTCCCGTTGAGCAGGTACGGCACGTTGGGGCGCTCCACAATGATGTTGTAGCCAAGGTCCCAGAAGCGCTGAAAGTGGTCCGCCGGCAGGGTGGGCGAGTAGACGATGAGGCACGCGGTGGGGTGATACTTGAGCGTGCTCTCGATGGTGCGCCGGTAGCGCAGCGAGAAGCTCTCCGCTGCAGTGGTCCACGCCAGGAAGAAGTTGCGGTCGCAGCCTGTACTCACCGACACACCCCCCAATGCCTCAGCGGCCCGCCCCCACCTTGCCCCCACCACCATCCCCATCACCATCATCATGCCCGCATTATCATCAGCGCATCATTGTCACCCATGCTGCCAGCCCCTTGCCTGCCCCCACCTGTCTCGGCTATGAACTCATGCACGCGCGACTCGTAGACGGCCCCCTTTGGCCGCGGCACAATCGCCTCCGCCAGCGCCTGCGGCATGGCGGCAGCAGCGGCGTGGTGACCTGGTATCATCCACCGTGCGCAGCCATGTGGCCTCGAGCCGCCGCATGTACACAAGCGCCGTGTGATCCCAGTCATGGAGCAGCCCGTGTGTGTGCTGGTGGACGAGTCCGCCGCTGCATGGGGGGCATTAAAGGCGCAGCGCACCTTGGGCCGGTGGTTGCTGTACATGCGCGACACCACCGCCACCGCGTACACCCCGCCCGCCAGGAGCAGCAGCAGCGCCACCCAGGCGGCGGCGCTCCGTGGCTGTTTCCCCTGGTGAGCAGACACACCGGGTTAGCACTGCTGCAGTAATTGATTGTCAAAGCAAATGGACGCGCGTTCAGGTATCCTGGAGGGGGGTAATAAGCAACTAGGCACAAGAAGCCAGAACCATCCGCCTACCAGTATAAATGTCCATAAATCATATATAGAGACCCACCCAGTGCCGCTGCCTCATCTAGTGGGCAGCAACCATGTGTGCGCTCTGCGGTTGAGCCTTCCAGTCCAGGGGGTACGCCCCCCAGCGCAAGCGACGCCTGCAGTGCTCACAGAGGGTCAGAGGTCAGATATAGTTATGGGCGCACCTTGTGCCGGTGATCCTTGCTCGGGCTCCCCAGCGGCGCGGACGCGGCCCCCGGCGCGCCGGCCTTGCTGAGGTTAATCGTGTAGGACATGCCGCCCCCGCCCCCGACCCGGCTCTCGCGACCCGCCTGGTATCTCGGCCCTGAAGCTCCTCGCCCAAGGTATCAACTGCGTCCCATCAGCTGCTAGGAATCCGCCGTGCAGTCCGCGGTGGTGACCGGAATTCCGGCGGTTGCAGCGGTGGTGCCGCCTCCCGCCAGCTAGCAGGCCGCCTCGGTACCGTCCCCTCACTGTGCCAGGCCGCCGCACCGCCTGCCGACGTCAGTCCGTTCGCTAGGGAAAACTGCTGGCCAGGGCCCGGAATACCGTTGATGCTACGTGCCGCTGGCAATCTGGGAACGGTGGCGCTCGTCGCGGCTGTGCAAGCGGCTCTGTGCCGCGTCGACAAGGGGCAGAGGGTGGGGGGGGGGGGGGGGGGGGGGGGGAGGGCGCTTCTTTGTCGTCGGCCGACGATGGCGACGACGGCGGGCGACGCGAATAACCGCGCGGCTCGCGCGAGGGTGTTAGTAATCCTCAGTGGACGACTGAATCGCAGCGATAAAATCTATATATATAAATATATAAATATATATATATAGGGAAACGTTATTAGGTTCATGGTGAACCCGGTTCACCACAGTACATTATGTGTTATTCAAAAATCAGTACTTTTGACTGATATTTGATCTAAACGTGTTTATGGGGTTTCCTAACGGACTATAGCTGTCCTAGTGCGACCCGTACGGTCTGTAGTGGTTTCAAGCCGTTACCATCGGGGTTTGGTACGGGCTACCCCATCGCCCGCGAGCCCTGCGCTCCCGGCCGGGGAGCTACTTAGGAAAGCCACCAGCAGCTCGTCTGCCATCTTCCAGCTCGTTGCCTTCGGCAGCGGCTTCGCGTACTTGTGCGCGCGAGGGTCACTGAGGCTGAACAAGTCCGCACCGAGGTTCATCCACCCGGTAGTGAGTCGTCGTGCCGCGCACATGCGTTACAACATCAGGCAGCGACAGACAGCCCCTCGGTAGTGTGGTTTTCCCTACTCGTGC
This sequence comes from Tetraselmis striata, assembly GCA_006384855.1. Classification (NCBI taxonomy): domain Eukaryota; kingdom Viridiplantae; phylum Chlorophyta; class Chlorodendrophyceae; order Chlorodendrales; family Chlorodendraceae; genus Tetraselmis; species Tetraselmis striata. Next base: position 13,616 of record VCJN01002349.1, on the reverse strand, counting down.
GCCCGAGGTCGTTACTTTTCCGTTTTTGCCCTGGCTTTGCAGCTGGGACGTTTTCGGATGGCGATGCGCACGGCAAGGAATTGGAGCTGGGGGGTCCCCGTTGGGGGGGTTTTAACCTCAACACCCGAAGTCGAGTCGCAATACAGGCCTTCGGGGCTCCCGCAGTGGAGCGCCCTCTCGCAGTAGTCAACTCTTGAGGTTTAGGTGAGGTGGACGCGCTCGGCACCATGGCCGCTGCTCGTCACGGTTGTCAACGACGACAACTACGCCCACCGCAACAAATCGGCGCGGACGGAGGAGGACGTCCGTGTCGTCGGGGCGACCACTTGTTGTCCCGCAAGACACTGCAACCCAGTCCCCGTGTCCTCGCAGCAGGGCGCCGTGGCATCAACGGTCGTTACATGCTGTGGTTTTCCGGAACTACTCGCGTAATTGGCATGTTACATGGGTGGCGCCGCTCACGCGCCGGTGTTTTGAGAGGGCTCGTTGCCCTCGCCCCAATGAACCTTCAGCAACGTTTGTTGTGGTCGCAGTGGGAGGCGTTTGTGCGGCCCGTGCCGATGCGTCTCCGACGTCTCCTACTCCAACGTCGTCGTCACAAAGACCACGACAACCTGCAGCTGCCCGCCGGGGGGCAGCTCTGCCACCTGGCGTGCCTGGCGTCTCGTGGTGTACGTAACTACCCTTGGCCAACTCTGGGTTTGGGACTTCGGCGGCCGTCGCTGGTGCAGCAGTAGCGGCCGCCTCGTCGTCACCCTCGCCCCGACATCATTGGCATCGTTACGGGCCGGCATAGGCTACAAGGGCCTCTACGCCGGCCAACCCGCTTCCAACGTCACGGCAACGCATATGTGACAACACGAGCTGCCCGCCGGGGGACAGCTCCGCCACCTAACGCGACTTGTGCGTTTCGTGGCATCATCCTAAGCCTACGCTTTGTGGGTTGGTCAGCAGCCGTCGTTGGTGCAGCAACGGCGGTCGGCTCACCGCTCTCCGCGAAGAAAGACCCACGGCGACAACTAACCGAGTCGGCGGGTCTTCTCCGACGTCGCCGACAACCGACCCCGACACACCTGAACCGGTACGGCACGACCACACAGGGTTCCACATTTCCGCGCCCTCAGCGTTGTGCGTTTCACCCGCCGCTCTTCGCGCAAGGGGGCGAAACAACCACCGCTGGTGATGACGGTAGCAGTACATCGCTGTCATCGCGAGTTGTTGCGTGTCCACCCCTCGTAACGTGCATCGCCAGTACAGGTACAGGGTGCGATTTACCATCGCGTCGGGTACATTGCACCAGTACTTCACCTGACTGTACTCGGCGCGCTCGCGCGCTCGTGCGCGCAGCTGTACTCGTCCTACTCGTGCCTGTGCCGCTGCTTTGCTGGGCGCTCGTCGCCAACTTGGGCTTTGCTACCCCTGCTGCTTGTACTGGCCTGCAGTTCCGGCTCGTGCCGCACGCCACCATGGCGCGCAACCAATACTATAGGGCGCCGTCGGGAGACGGCGCCTTAATTCCGCGACACGTCCGGCCTATGTCATGCCGGCGTCAACATCTCCCGCCCGCGTCTGATGCGCCTGCGCCTCGATCGAGGTCCTCTTGGCGCGAGACCCCTCTACAACTCAAGACATCTTCCGCCTTCGTCTGGTCGGCACGCCTGCCGACTGCCCACGCTCGCAGTCGTAAACGAACCGCGCGTAAACTGGCAAAACCAGACTCGAATGCATGATTGAAATGATCTAAACGTGTTTATGGGGTTTCCTAACGGACTATAGCTGTCCTAGTGCGACCCGTACGGTCTGTAGTGGTTTCAAGCCGTTACCATCGGGGTTTGGTACGGGCTACCCCATCGCCCGCGAGCCCTGCGCTCCCGGCCGGGGAGCTACTTAGGACAGCCACCAGCAGCTCGTCTGCCATCTTCCATCTCGCTGCCTTCGGCAGCGCCCTCCCGTTTTCCGCCTCCGCCCTGCGGGCTCCTCCTCCGACATTCCCTCCCCTTTCGCCGCCGCGCGTAGCTCGCGCGCGCTGCCGCCGCGCGACGGTCGGCTCGGTGGAGACGTCGCCATCATGCCGGTGTCCTGCTACTACCCTTTGACATAGACCACGATAGCGCATCCGTTGACCAAGACGACACTCTTGCCTACCCCCTACGCGCGTGCCCGCTGCGTGAGTGGGTTCCGATTGTGGCCTTCATCATGGCCCACGACTCGGATCGTCCCAGCGGGCAGTGTGCGTACCCGGCGTGCCGCCATCCCGAGCTACCGTCGTGCCGTTTGTGCGTGACTTGCCAGTTACCGGCGCACCATATATGCCAGATCGCTTTCGAGGCGGTACACAACTTCGAAAACACGTCCATAATTACCTCTTTCCTGCACTCGCTACTGTTTGGAGAAGAGCATACCGATGCCGGCAGGCGTTCCTGAGCAGACTGACCTCTTTCAATTCCAAGGACATCAAGAACATCGGTGGCATGCCCAAGGGTGAGACACATGATTCGCACACTCTGCTATCCACCCTGCTAGCAAGTGACATGGCGACCAGTGGGTGGTGGTTTACATAGTGGACTGCAAGAACAGGCTGAAACATCTATTATGGATGTCCCCAAAACAACGAAAGTGAGCCGCAGACATTCTTTCTTTGCTCATCCACGACAATACCTACCTGACCACCCAATTCGGGCCCTAGGCCTCGTCACGGCTCTGGACAAGTTCCTAGCATGCAATTGTGTGTTGCCCCACCATTGTTTGTCTGTTGAAAACAAGCTTATGCGGTAATGCGCATGTGACTAACATACATCGTTTGCGTAGGAATGGACATACTGTCAGCCTCGTGCAAGGTTAGGCGCTACGTGAGGGGACTGTGGACTACGAGTGGCAGTAAACCTTTCTACGCGGCACTGATATCTGCCTTGGTGTTATCTTCATCGACGCTGACCCAGGAGCAACAGCTGCCGCTGAGCTGGTGTTCATACATGCATCCATCCAGTGGCGCATCTGGCACATTTACAAGAACCTTTGCAAGAATCTCGCTGCTCGCCTTGGCCAGCGCAACAAGCAGCTCTCCAGGGACTTCGCCATCGCGCGTGCTCAGATTTCTGAAGGGGCATTCGAGGCGCTGTATCAGTCCCTACAGCAATGCTACCCCGAGTGCGCATTGTATCTAAACAAGGAGCTGACCGACAATGCAAAGTACTGCGCCAACGTGTCTTCACTGCTGGATGCCGGTCCACGCAGCGCGGAAAAGCACCAAACTTTTTGATGAAGCGGCACCTTCGCAACCTTCGCAAGAACACTCCCCTCCACAAGCTTCTTAGGGAGGTAATGCTGCTCAATGAGCAGTGGGAGGAAGCGAGAACCGCTCATGCCGATGCGCGCACCAGCATGAACCCCCAGCTGGCAACAAACTTTGCGAAGACGGTCATCCCCGCAGTGAACGACAAGTTGCGCTCCAACCTGACAAACTATGTTTTGAACGAGGCATTGAAGCAGGTGCAAGCATCTGCTATATATTTACGGCGTCGCCCTTTGCAACATGAAACAAGACCGCCCATGCGTCCCATCAGGTAGTCCCCACCCCTTGCCTGCACGACGCCCATCGCCACATGCGTGATAATATATATCTGGCGCCCACCAGTCCGCGCCCCCGCGCATCGCCCCAAATACGTATACTGCGCGTCTGGCGCCCACCGGCTTTATCAATTCACCACCAGCGTGGTTATATATATCTGGCGTCCACCTGCCCGCACCCCCGCGCATCGCCCCAAATACGTACACTGCGCCTCTGGCACACACCGGCTTTATCAATTCACCACCAGCGTGATAATATATATCTGGCGTCCACCTGCCCGTGCCCCCGCGCACCGCCCCAAATACGTATGTGACGTCCGCACGCGCCCCCTCTGCCTTGGATATGTTGTATGGATTATTTAGTAACAGCATGGAAAGTGCAATAGCCCTCCATCGCCCATGTACTCAAGTATGGGGGTGCGATTTCTGGGAATGTATGAAGCATAATCATGCGCCCTAATGGTGCATGTCACACCATCGAGCTGGAGAGGGGCGCAGACTTGGCCGGCCTTCCTCGCTTCAGCAGCATTACAGAGGCACTTGCGGACCTACATTTGACATCCGCGGCCTCAGCAGCGCACGCGCTCTACGTCATCTATACCAAGTGCACAATCAACAATGGGCGCAGCAACCCCCTTTTTGTCCTCCAAAAAGACAAAGTGCAGGACCAAGATTGCTTATTTACCTCCCTGTGGCCAACCCCCCTCTTCTCCAGCACAAGGGCAGGCCTTAGGGAGCCCTCGGCGTCAAACGCCGTATGCAACTCTCGCGGGCTACGGCTCCACCTTATACTTCACGCGACAGGGCAAGGCGACAGCTGGGAGCAGGCAGGCAATAACCGACCTGGGCAGCATACCGAGGCCTCGGCGGAGTCCAGCCTCCCGTCACATCAGCCAGAGGAGACCCGCCAAGCTCCGTCGCGGCAACCCTTGGCCGAGTTAGTGCAGCAACACGCTGCCGACCCCGTGTGCAGCCAGGCGGCCAGCAGCTACGGCGCAACGTCGCAGCCTCCGACAGGAGCTTCACGGAGGCCTCCGTTGGCTGGGCCGCCGACCAGCAAAAGGACGGCCGCCAAGTGCCGGGCCTGTGATGCTTTGGGACATCGCGCCACCTATGGGTTGTGCCCCGTATATGGCACTCCGTGTGAGTGAGGCTCGCGAGTCCTTTGTCCCCAGCGACAGCCACTCAACCTGTCGTCTTGTGCGGACGTCTTGCGAGATTGCCGTCCTTTGCGCGCCCGGCATCCCTCGGGCAGACGGGCAGGCGCTGTTGCCCTCAGCATCGGCGCGCGGCGCGGCCGCCGGACCGCGCAGCATACTCCCGTCTCTACGATGACGAGTTTTAGCGGCGCTTACAGTACTTAGCGATAGTTCTTGTAATTAGTACTTTTCCACTGTACAACCTCCAGGTGAACCGGGTTCATCATGAACCTAATAACCGCCGCGGTATGTACATAAGGCTAACGCTAGATTGGTGTACCCGGGTTCACTAAACAGATAGCGAGAAAAGGCCCTATCTTTCAACATGCCCTATCTTTCAACACTTTCCCTAGAAGCCCTAGCTGTCCAGCCGTTAGGCCACTACTAGGAGCTGTCTATGGCGCGTCCGATAGCCCTTGAGTAGGGCTACCTTAGGGCGGAGGGCCGCCCACGATGGACTTTCCTGGTGTGTGCCAGGCAGGGGTGAAGCGATGGTGGTCAGCATTTTTTTCCGGGTCGCGGGAAAATAAATACGGGCGCGCGTTTCAACACATCCGAATCATCCGGCTGCACGTGGCCGTGCGTCGCCACTAACTCTCACCACCGTCCTTGCAGTGCCGCTTAGAGGCCGTGCGTGGTAGTCGGTCAAGGCGGGGCGTGGCTGCCCAAGTCCCTGGGGGACGACATAGCCGGCTCGCCAGTCAGCCAACTCGATGGCGGGTGGGCCATCGCGCGCCGCGATGCGCGGTCGTACGAGGGAAAGGTCGGGACAATTCTCAGCGCGCTCGTCTGGCCGCCCACCCAAGAAGCAGACGGCAACCCGCAAGGCCGCCACCGACGCAAAACGTGGGCGAGGTCGACCCCGTAAAGAACCCCTCAGTCAGTCGAGTGACCCCTCTAACGCTCGAGGTGACTACAACGTCGGTGAGAAGGCGAAGCGCGCGCTGGAGCATGCTGTCAAACTTGTTCTTGATGGTGTCTAAAAGCCGGCCAAAGCTGCAAAGAGCTGTGGCGTGAACATAACGACGCTTATCACTGCTGTCAAGAGGGCGAGACAGGCTATGAAACATGGCAAGACTCATGTTGTTGCTGCTGGAACCCGCCCAACAACCATGACCAGTGAGGACGAATCGTCGCTGGCAAAGTACGTCTTGATCTGGGCAGACCGTGGGCTGGCGCTAAGCAAGCGAGCCGTCAAGAAGCACGCACTGGACATCATTTAAAGCCGTGGCTATGATAAAGACCCTGTCGCCAAGATCTGGATCAAACGAGGGAAGATGTCTAGAAAATGGTTTCGCGGTTTCATGCGCCGCCACCCTGAGCTGCGAGCGCGGGTAGCTGACCGCTTTGACCCCAAGCGATGGCTTGTAACCAGAAAAGGATATGCTCACACTATACAATGCCATCGCTGAATTTGAGAAAGAACATGGTCCGCTAGATCCTAGCCGAATCTACAATCTAGACGAGACCTCTTTTAGACCTGATGGGAGAGTGGAGCGGGTCATCACCAGGAAGGGGGCCAAACGTACACACACGTTGCAGAACGCATCGCGGTTCTCCATCAGTAACCTATCTGTCATTGTCGCTAATGGCACACAGCTTCCACCTCTTTTTATTGTGAAGGAGAAAAACATGCCAGATTGGTGGGACAAGCTAGACTTATCAAACACCATTCTGAGGGACGCCGAGCTTACAACACAGAAGAATGCGTGGATGGACGGCGACCTCTACCACTACTGGGTAGACACGGTGTTCCTGCCCTACACAGAGGAACTACGCCGCACAGGCAAAATATTGCTGATCATTGACAACTTCAGGTGAGTAAGCGAGCTTGCACTTAGCGACTTCTACCAGCTCAAAATATGGCATGGGAAACTTGCAATTATCATCTTACATTTATGTGTGGATTTTTATCCAGCGGGCACACCATGGTTATTGCGGCGGAGTGCGCGCTGACTGCAACCCTCAGCGCAGAAGAGAGCCCTGACAACCCCGCGCATGCAACGCTCCAAGGAGCCTTGCAGGCTGCAGCAGGCGGCCTGCCCGAACCCAAGCTACCCAAGAAGGTGAGGCCAGCAACTTTGCAGAGGGCTGGCGCTGCCTTGGAGACAACAGCGAAGGCAGAAGAAAAGAAGGAGCAGCAAGTAAACAAGGCAGAGGAGGAGGCGGCGAACGCCAAGTGCCGCAAGACAGAGTTAGCCGAAGCCGTGGCTGAAGCTGAGCTAAGTGTGCTAGGTGCCCACGTCAAGGTTGCGGACGCTAAGATCGCCGCATGGCAAGATTCAAGTGCGCGCGAGCGCCAAGATGCGTGCGACGAAATGCGCGTTTTTGATAGCAGCGACAGTGAGGAAGGCGAGGACGAGATAGAGAAGGAGGAAAAGGAGGATGGGGAACAGGGCGAGGACGAGCTGAACCCTGCCTACATAGATCAGGACGACGAGTGGCTGAACTGGTAGCAAGTAGGTGCTACGAATTTGTAAGGTTCAGCCCCCCCCCTCCCGGCCCGAGATCCCGCCCTCGTCCGCCGTCATCACCCACTTATCAAGCGTCCCCCAGCCCAGCATACGGGCTCGCGGACTCAGAACCGGAGGGGGGGGGGGGGGGGGGGGGGCGCGCAGTACCAAGGCGGATAGAGCGGCGAGCACAGCAAGGAGGGCGGGCTCGGCGGAAATGTCGAAAGTGTTGAAAGATAGGGCCGCCCGGGTTACTGCACCCCGGCCCTGACCCACACGGCTAGCCAATAGGAATGCAACCCTTACACGAGTACCATTGACCACGCCCGACCGCCCACACCTAGGGCAACTCTAGGGCTTGGATCGGTGGGGTTTGTGCCATTGCAGCTGCTTCCTGGGTCCTGTGGCAGGGCAGGTGGTGGCAGGAAGCCAAAAATGTGTTGAAGATAGGGCCGTTTCTCGCTACATGTCGTCGACCGGCCATATCACACTCAAGGTTTAATCGTTTTTCCTCGTCCTTCCAGTATGTTGATGCTAACTCATCTCTCTAGCTGAGTACAAACCCTGACAGGGTTTCTGGACCGTCATCTGGAAACCCTAAAATCGGGATATCGGCCAGATTTCGGCGATAATCTCAGCGAAAAACTTTATGCGCTGATTCCTCGATCACCTAGGGGGAGTGCCGCACCTAAATCACCATGATTCCCGGGCCTTTTGGTCAATATTGGCCATGGAAGATGGGATGTTGGTACAGTGGGCGGGGTGGCGGCCATCGTCGGGGTCGACGGCGGCCGATAAATTATCGACAAAAGACAGAAAAATGCAAAAAATACGTAAAATATTTCTGAAAATGCAAGACACTCATATAATGATAACCATCAATGCCCAGAAAGATAGGATTACACAGAGGGATGAGTTTACATGTCCAGTACACGGTTGGTGTTGATGGTGGGAGGGTTGGCGGGTCCAATCTTGGCCCATCCATCCGCCTGCAGGTGGGCTGCAATATGCCTGGCGAAGCATGGGCGGGTGCAGAGGGATGAGCACACAGGGGCGCCGCAGTCAGAGCAAATGCTACGGACCAGGTTGCGGCGGCATTCCACACACTGCCTACGCTTGGCGCGTTCTTTGCCATCCTTGAACTTGCTGGGGGTGTTCTCAGGGTTGAGAGCGGAGTACATTGTAGCTGTGCGCTTGGTGCCTTTTGTGCGCCAGCCCTCATCAAACGCGCGGGGCACTCCAGAGGGTCCGTCACCTGTCTCAGTATCAAAGGGACTAGGAGCACTGCAATGCGAGCTCTTTGAGCTGCGGGTAGTTGCACGGCTGCGGGGGACAGGCGAGGTGATGTGCAGGCCAGATGCAGAGCCCATCATCTCAGCCCTCCCCTCCGCAACCAGCGCGTCCGCCATGGCGCACTTCCACTCATGACGCGTCATGTCCTTGTTGTTGGTGAAAGAAGTGTAGCACAGGTAGGCGTTGGATTCGGCCACTGCAACGGTGTACAGCCAGAACCGGAGCACAGCACTACGGGGGCCCCAGCCAGTGGCAACAAAGTGGGGGCCCACACTCAGCTTGTTGTTGATGTCCACCGCGTTGAAGTGCTGCCGATAGGTGGCGTGGCTCTCCCGTTGCTCCACCTCGTAGCGGTACTTGTGTACGCGGCCGTCCTTGTACTTGGACTTCAGTCGCTCCACAAGCGGTGTGATAGCATCACTGCAGCATGTATGCACAAGGAGCATGGGTTGGGTATCCTGCCAGGCGGAGGCATAGACCATGCAACGCTCACTAGGCTTGCCAGGAACATCATGCTCCTTTTGCAGTGACGCGAAGTTGAAGCGCGCTCCTGCCACAGCACTAATGAGGCGTTGCTTGGGGTAGCCAGCGTGGCCCATCTTCACCGCCATGACGCTGTAGATGCCGCGTGCGTACAGCTCTAGAGCTGTGGCAACTGAACCAAACCAGGAGTCCGCCACCAGGATTCGTTGGGTGTGCCACCATGGCTCCGTCAGGCGCAGAGTGACAGCCACGGTGGCCTTGTAGGTAGACGCCCGCGGCTTCAGCGCCATCAGTTGCTTGCGTAGAGACAGCTCCATCCGGATGATGCAGCCCGTCATGGCGCAGGCCAACGTCTTCAACATCCATCCCAGGGGGTGGGGCTTGTTGGGAAGCCAGGTGAGGTGCAGGTTGCCGCAGAGTGTGATCCACTGGAAGACGGTCTCGTCCAGACACAGTATGGTCGAGGGGGCGAACATGTTGTACCAGTAGTCGTTCAGCGCCTCCACCCAGTCCTGGCATGTCTCGCTGTACTGACTGTAGAAATCAAGCGAAAGTAGGCGCGTCACTCGTTGAAGCGGCGCTGTGTCATCAGCGCAGCGAAGCCATAGCGGGTGGGCAGCGCCTTGATGGAGGGCACTGCAGGGTTGTCCCACAGCTCCTCCAGCGACACCGTCGAGTGAAGCGTCATCGCGAGTAGAACCGCCAGGAAGACCTTGAACTCCGCCAGGGAGAAGGGGACGACACTGCTCCCCCCCTTCTCGGTGTGGCGGCGCTGGTTCATGGCATCGACGGCGCGCGACATCGCGCCGAGGGGGAACCACTGCCAGAAGTGCCATGCCACGCCCGCCTGCGCCGCCTCACTGTGGTTGCGGCGGTAGTGGCCGGAACGTGGGGGGTACGCTCTGGCCTGCTCACGCTGACACCGGTAGCAAGAGGCGGGTTCCCAGTCAGGCGGCGGAAGCTCGGTGGGGGTGGGGCGAGGGGTTGGTGCCGCGGGATATTCGTCGGGTTCGGCGGAGTCACCAGCGGGCTCGGCATCGGCGTCCGCAAACGCATCCAGCAGCTGCTGGTTGCCCGCCTGCACCTCCTCCAAGTCAACGGTGGTCGGACCCACCCGCCTGTGCTCCGCGGGGGCCGCTGCTGGGGCGGGGGGGACGAGGGCGGCAGCCTTGAGGCTGACCTCACGCTCTATCTCAGGGTGATCTTTGGCGAAAGTGACGCGATGCCACGCGCTAGAGTGGCCACAAACGAGGCCGCGCAGCGTGACACCCGCCACGGGCTCCCCTGGGTGGGCAGCAACCCATACCTTCTTGGCGGCGTCGGTTATATCATCGAAACGGACAGTAATGGCCGTTCCGAGGGGCAGCCGCATGGTGGGCAGGTGGTGGTGGTGGCGGCGGCGGAGCCCGTGACTTGCTGGGCCCATCGCATGCGCATTGTGGGTATATGGATATGGCCCACCCCCGCCGCGAAAACTACATCCCAGCTGCCTTGGGGTGTCAGCTACGAGGCCTGACCGTTGGTTACGGTTGGGACGACCTCCGTTGCTCAGAAATTCTATTTAACTATTTAGTGCACCTAGGTGCACTATAGGTGTACCGGGGTTCACGTCCGTTAGCCGGAAAGACATAAGCAAATTACGCCATATACTTGCCTTGTCTCTGATTACATGAGCTAGACGCAACATTCAAGAAATCTACACAGAAATCCAGAAGGAAATCCAGCTACGGGCCAACAGAGGCGGGAACCGCCATGGTAGCCTCCGACCAGGCATCGCCACCAGCCAGCCGCCGCTCCACGCAGTAGGGACGCTCTCCCCAGCACACAATCCCGGGCCACTCCAATAGCGGCACTAGGCCGAATGTGATGTGAAGGCGCCGACAGGAAAGGAGCTTCGAAGTTGAGGTCTCGCAGCAAGGAGCGGAAGTAGGGGGTCCAACCCAGAACGGGGCGCCACGGGCGTGCAACAGACGCAGGCCACCCAACGCCAGATGCGCCGCCAGCTCGGTCGCGTCCTTTTCCGCCAAACGTAGAACGCCTTCCCCAACACAACATCCCGGGCCACTCCAATAGCGGCGCTGAGCCGAATGTGATGTGGAGGCGCCAACAGGACAGGAAGGGAGAAAGTGCTCAACGAGTAGGAAATGCAGAGCCGACCAGGCCAGCAACGACGTAAGACGCCGGTGTCCAGCGCGCTTTGTTCCGCCCAGCGCCAGATCCGCCGCCAGCTCGGTCGCGTCCCCTTCCGCCGAACGTAGAACTCCCTTCCCAGCACAACATCCCGGGCCACTCCAATAGCGGCACTAGGCCGAATGTAATGTGGAGGCGCCGACAGGACAGGAAGGGAGCGGGTGCTCAAAGAACAGCGAACAAGGACTTGATCGGACCAGCAACGACGTAAGACGCCGGTCTCCAGCGCACGTTGTTCCGCCCAGCGCCAGATCCGCCGCCAGCTCGGTCGCGCCCCCTTCCGCCGAACGTAGAACTCCCTTCCCGGCAAAACATCCCGGGCCACTCCAATAGCGGCACTAGGCCGAATGTAATGTGGAGGCGCCGACAGGACAGGAAGGGAGAGGGTGCTCAAAGAACAGCGAACATGGACTTGACCGGACCAGCAACGACGTATGACGCCGGTGTCCAGCTCACACTGCTCCTCCGCGGCAGTGGCAGCACGGGCGGGGCCAAGGCTACCAAGGCGCCACCCGTGCACGAACCCCGCCCCCATCCCCAGCCGGGGGTGGAGGCGGAGGAAGGGCCCGCGATTCCGAGGGCCGAGGACGGTCGTCGGGCCCGCCCAGGCGGCGGTGGGTGGGTTACAATTTTACTTGCCTTGTCTCTCATGGTATAAAGTCGTAAGAGGCCGATGATTCACTAGGATAGTAGTTTCAGACATGCTATCAAGTATGGTTATTTCACCATTTAACCATTGTGGCGCCACAAATGCCAAAGATTTGAATCTCTTATATTTTTGGGTGTGAGTATGCCCACAGCGGGCGTCCGCATTGAAAAGCGTATAGCATAGCGGGGTGGGTGGCTTGCGGGTTTTTAGGGTATTAGGGTTTGGTCAGCTGGCGCACGGGCAGAAGGCGGACTCCCGTCGTGGTGCGGGTGAGTCATGTACCCTGTAGCAGGGCTGTCGCATGCATGTTGTCGCTAGCGCCGCGAGACATCGGGAAGTCAAAGTGGTAGTTGCTATGCGTACTGCGAGTACATACATGAAGCTAACGTTCAAACTAGAATCTTAACGTTATTATTTACCATCACCGGTGACAGATTAGCCCGGTGTAATCAAACCTCTATATTACCAATATGACCATTTAACCGTTGTGGGGCCGCATTTGCCACCATGCCGCCCATGGGCGGGCAGCCTGTCGCTGGCGGCCCACCCCAAGGGGCCGTGCCAAAGAGCTAGAATCTATAAGGCTATGGCCCGCTACGTGTACACCGGGCCTACGCCTGCGGGGATCGTGGTGGCCACAGCGGCTCTGCTGTTAGGCTCTAGCTTAAGCCTGTTCTTTAGGCCCTTTAGGATGCAGCGGAAGGATTTAGAAAGTATGGCCAATCTCTTCTGGTTACAGGGGTTCCTGGGTTATAGTTCTGTCTCTGAATTCTACCTAGTAGACTTGTCCGAGGCGGTATTTATACCCGCCGAGGTCATAGTCATACCTGTGCTATGTTAGCCGGGTGTCATGGGATACCCGTGCTGTGTTAGCCACGTAAGGCTTGAGTCAGAGAACTCTAGCTAGAGAATTCCGGAACAGTCTTCAGCCTTATACTACTAATATTTACGCCCGCAATACTAATATGTACAGCGACTCCGCGGATGCGTAGTCGTACTACCTTTGCGGGGAGTTATACCTGCTAGTATAGCAGAACATTATGGCTAAAGGGAAATGGAGTATAACACTCTCCCCCTTAAGCACAAGCGTCCTCGCTGTGCAGGTGTCACAGAACTACAGGAAACTACAGTCTTGGTCTTGATTTTTTTTTTTTTTTTGAAGTTCAGGCGGAGGGTACTCGGCTTGGGTAGCGATTCCGGAATCGAATGAAGTCTGGGCTCTCAGTAAACTGTCGGTATGGTTTAGACAGTAAGAACGACCGGAAAATGTCCAGGTGCTTGACTCCGCGTAGGGGCTCCCAGGTGTCTTCGCTTGGTACGTTATACGGGAACGCCCATCGCACTCGAAACAGTAGTCCAGTGCCATTGTTGATGAAGGCAACATCGAGTATGTCTTGAACATGGAATCGGTTTGCGTCATGGACAATCGGTACTCGTTCAGACTTCTCCGGTTGGTCAGGGTCGTCATACCATTTCTCCAGCATACTCGCGTGCACCACGTCGTGGACTCGTACGCCCGCAGGTAGTTGCAATCGGAAAGCAACTGGCGAGATCTGCTCTGTAATGACGAAGGGGCCCACGTAGCGATCGCGTAGCTTAGCACAGGGTTGCTGAATAAACTTCAGATGAGACGCCTTCAGCTTAACTCTGTCGCCGGTCTTGAATGGTACGGGTAGTCGTTTACGATTAGCTGCAGTCTGCATACGAGTTTGAGCCTCCAGTACGCAATCATGCGCGAAGCGATGAAGCTCCTGTACATACTTGACGTGTTCCGGAAGAGCT